>JAACJN010000342.1:0-43812 GCA_013368555.1 Collybiopsis confluens
ACAGGTGGTTTCTGGCTCACATGATGAAACAGTGAGAATTTGGAATGTCCAGACAGGACAGCAGATTGGAGATCCACTCCATGGCCACACCAGCTATGTCACCTCAAAAAAAAAAAAAAAAAAAAAAAAATGTCACCTCATGGCATTTTCACCTGATGGTCAACAGGTGGTTTCTGGCTCAAGTGATAAAACAGTGAAAATTGGAATGTCCGGACAGGACAGCAGATTGGAGATCCACTCCATGGCCACACTGACTGGGTCACCTCAGTGGCATTTTCACCTGATGGTCAACAGGTGGTTTCTGGCTCACATGATAAAACAGTGAACATTTGGAATGTCCAGACAGGACAGCAGATTGGAGATCCACTCCATGGCCACACCAGCTTCGTCACCTCAGTGGCATTTTCACCTGATGATCAACAGGTGGTTTCTGGCTCACAAGATAAAACAGTGAGATTTTGGAATGTCCAGACAGGACAGCAGATTGGAGATCCACTCCATGGCCACACCAGCCGGGTCACCTCACTCGGATTTTCACCTGATGGTCAACAGGTGGTTTCTGGCTCTCATGACAACACGGCAGGAATTTGGGATGTTCACGCAGGCCGGCAGGTCGGACTTCCTCCCAATAGCCCCATTCACATTGCACTCCCAACAGTATCTTCATTGAATCCTCATTTCCCCTTTGACAACTCTCTTCAGCTTCCGCCAACAACTTCCCATGGATATATTAATCCCCAGGGCTGGCTTTGTTCAGATAACAATGACCTTCTCCTTTGGGTTCTGCCTTGGATGCTTTCTGGATTCAGAGACAAACGTCAAGTTTTGACCATCCCTCCTGATGCTGTCAATTGTGCAATTTCTGTAAACTGGGACCTTTTTGTTTATGGTACTTCCTGGGCACAATGCTGGGATTCCAGCTTATCCTCTGATGACATCTAGTTTTTTGTTGTTTTTAGTAAGCAATCTTTTCTATATTCTCATATCATCAATGGTGGTTGATTTACCTTTTTTCACCAGCGCAAACCTACTTCCTCGTAACTGTATATTTTCTCTCCATTTCCTTCAGCACTGTCCTCTTCCTCTGCTGTTTCAAAACAATTATGAAAATGTAGCTTCCTTCTCTTATCACAATTGTTCATGCTACAACATTACCCTCCTTACTTGTTTGATTTTCTTCAGTGTACTTTCACATCTTTGTTTCCATTCACCTTAAAAAGTTCAGGTTCGCCTCCTTCATCCCAGAGATTGACCATTTACCTTATACTAGTCCCAAAGCCCAATTATGTTGATCATAAGAAAATTATTGCAATGTTTACCACAAAACCAATTCAGGTAAGACTACAAAAGTAACTGCAAACAAAGAGCAACGCACTTTTACGCTGAACCCCCAGTCATCCTCCAGGTTGTCCTTCCAAAGTTTGAAATACGTCGCATCTCCACTACGCCAAAAACGGTGCAGTTGAGGTACTAATTTGAGATATCACCAAACGAAAGTAAAAACGGACACATAAACGGACCGATTTATTTGTGATGTCATCCGGGGAGCATTGAAATCGGCACCGGAATGATGTAAGCCGGAGAGAGTAAGTTGTCAAAGAGCAAGTCTGACGGCAATAATGATGATTCGTCGAGGGAGACATCGGGGGTTTGAACGCGGCCTCTAGGATGGCTGGGAAGCCAGCGTACCTGTACGCTGCTTCTCAGACAAGTACACGGCGGAATGGAATCCTCGTAATATACCACGTGTCTACCACGTGACGTTGTTTACACTGTATCCGTTCCTCGTCCTCTATAGCAACATTCAGCCTCCTTCAGCCTCTTGCCCTTTTCACCCAGCCAATATTCTCACCTCTCGTTTTCTCATTATCTGGAGGGTCCTGGAAACGGCAAGCTCAAATCCTAGCAGGAGCGAAACTTGTACGGGAATCCACTGGGTGTAAAGCTTAGGCCAATAATATAAGTGTATTCTGGTATGCTTGGACCTTTTATTTGATCCCCTTCTTTTGACTTGAGTGATAGTTAAAATACTACACTCTCCAGTCAAGGAGCAATGAAAGCAAAGGAAGCTGCGCGAGCTCTTGCTCAAAGCTAAACAGAAAGGTAGAGATACGACTTGGAAACGTTAAGTAGTATGTTATCCTGCCAAAATGTTCTATTTCCTCGCTCTCTTCAAACTCAACTCTCCGAGTCCTTTTAGATCCATACCCATTAGTCAGATGTGGTTCGATCCCCGTCGTTGATGCCCTATGAAAACATCGTCGTACGACATGAGATTTATTATACTCGGTTGTCGGTTGGCATGTCATTGTCGAACACGCGAGGACCGAGGATGAGACTGGCCAACCGCTTTATAGGAACTATCCCGTTGTTGGTGAGTCTTGAGATTCCTTGCACTGTTGCCATACCACTGACGCTATTTTCTGCGTGTAGAGTTGCTGGAAAGTCACCGTCGAGCTATACAAGGTCGAAGAACAGACAATCCCCCGCTTGGCAAGTCCGTAGAAAATCGGATGGACCTATGTGTGTCAAATGCTCCGTTTTTACAGGTAAGCCCTATCCTTCCGAACCCCCTTCCCTTCATTCCCGCTTTTCCTCTACGCTCATCTCTGACTTTCTCTGACTTTCTCTCAAGGATCCATCTCCATCTCCGGAAGCTGGCATAGATGCGGCACTTGACCGCTGGCTAATTTTACTGTTGTTCAAGGCGGAGGTTCTTACAAATTACAAATATTACTTCCTGTACAAACGATATCTGTGCTATTGTTGGCATTTGAATCATTTTTTCCCCATGTGCTCGTGTGCTTTTCTTCCGCTACTAGGACAGCGAGTTCGACAATCAACATCGTAGACCGTATGTATAATAAATCAACACAAAGATATGGGATTCCCTGATCATATTTTCAGATACAACATTGCGGAGGCAAAAAAAACAAACATAGCGTACCCGCGTTCGGCGTGTCCGATCTTCTACGTGACTATGGCAAAATGCTCTCTCTTCAAGCAATGTTCCACTATTCTTCACCTCCTTCGTAACCGTCTCATCCCAATCGGCACAGCTACATCTGGGGCCCAAACGTCGGAAAAACGGAAACGTAGTGTTCTTCAAAGAAACATCGCGCTGGGAGGGTCGGAGTTGCTGGGGTGATAATATTAATCGAACTGCTGTAACATCTGCGATACCGGGCTGCTTCCAATGGCGTAGAAAGCCGTACTTTGCCCTCGAAAGCTCGGGCGGTGCTAGGAGATGGGAAGAATGTACACAAGTTGGAAGATGGGCCATGGTTTCGTGTATGATATTCTACGTGTATATGATGAGTTACAAAAATGCAAAAAAAAAACAAAAAAAAAAACTGACCTTTCCAGTACGTGAAACCCTCTCTCCAGCCAATGCAGCCACACAGTAGCTCCGTACTCTTCAAGAAACAGAGTAGCCTCAAACGGAAAAACGCGGATGTGGTCTGTGGTCCCGGCGTTGGACAGCCCGAATACCGCGTGTTTCACTGGAGAAGACAACTAGAGGGAAATTTGGTCATGAGAAATACGAATAAAAACCAAAGAAAAAAGGCTGCTTCGGCACGCACTTGGTTCACTATTCTTGACTCCCCTCAATATCAACTGCGTACTACAGCTAAGGAATGGAACCATAGATGTGTCAAAGTGAGAAAGGCCAATGAGATGGAAATGCAATGGGAAAATACACTACAATTGATAAATGTGGGATTTAATGTGATAAGTATAGCAGCATCACCTGGCAATGGTAGATATTTGGGCTTTGGCTCAGCTGATGCAACAGTGAGAATATGGGATGTTCGGAGGGGACAGCAGATTGGAGATCCACTCCATGGCCATACCAAATTGGTGAACTCAGTGGCATTTTCACCTGATGGGCAACAGCTGGTTTCCGGTTCAGCTGATGAAACAGTGAGAATTTGGAATGTTGAAACAGGAGAGCAGATTGGAGATCCACTCCATGGCCACACTAGCTGGGTAAACTCAGTGGAATTTTCACCCAATGGTCAACAGGTTGTTTCTGGGTCAGAGGATAAAACAGTGAGAATTTGGAATGTTCAGATAGGACAACAAATTGGGGATCCACTCCATGGCCACACTGAGGCAGTTTTCTCAGTGGCATTTTCACCTGGTGGTCAACTGGTGGCTTCAGGCTCATCTGATAAAACACTGAGACTTTGGAATGTTCAGACAGGGGAGCAAATTGGATATCCACTCCATGGCCATACCAGCTGGGTCAACTCAGTGGCATTTTCACCTAATGGGCAACAGGTTGCTTCTGGCTCACATGATAAAACAGTGAGGATTTGGAATGTTGAGACAGGACAGCAGATTGGAAATTCACTCCATGGCCACACAGGTGCAGTTAACTCAGTGGCATTTTCCCCTGATGGCCAACTGCTGGTTTCTGGCTCATCTGATGAGACAATGAGAATTTGGAGTGTTGAGAAAAGACAACAGATTGGAGATCCATTCCATGGCCACACCAGCTGGGTCAACTCGGTGACATTTTCACCCGATGGTCAACAGGTGGTATCTGGCTCATATGATAAAACTGTGAGAATTTGGAATCTGCAGGCAGGACACCGGATTGGAGATTTATTCCATGGCCCCACTGACCCAGTGGTATTTTTACCAGATGGCCAACAGGTGGCTTCTGGCTTATCCAATGGAACAGTGGGAATTTCAAATGCTCAGTTCAGACAGCAAATCAAAAATTCACTCAATGGCCATGCCAGCTTTGTTGCATCGGTGGCATTTTCACCTAATGGTCACAAGGTGGCTTCTGGCTCATATGACAGAACAGTGAGGATTTGGAATGTTCAGACAGGACAGCAGCTTGGAGATCCACTCTATGGCCACACTGATGCAGTAAGCTCAGTGGCTTTTTCACCTGATGGTCAACAAGTTGTTTCTGGCTCATGGGATGAAACAGTGAGGATTTGGAATGTTCATACAGGAAAGCAGACTGGAGATCCACTCCATGGCCACACCAACACGGTTAGTGCGGTGGCATTTTCACCTGGCAGTGAACAAGTGGTTTCTGCCTCACATGATCAAACAGTGAGAATTTGGAATGTTCTGAAAGGACAGCAGATTGGAGATCTACTTCAAGGCCACACCGGCTCAGTTACCTCCGTGGTATTTTCACCTAAGGGTCAATACATTGTTTCTGCATCAGATGATAAAACACTCCGAATTTGGAATGTACAGACACGACAGCAGATTGGAGATCCACTCCATGGCCACACCCAAACAGTTGGCTCAGTGGCATTTTCACCTGATGGTAAACAAGTGGTCTCTGCCTCACATGATCAGACATTGAGAATTTGGAATGTTCAAACAGGCCAACAAATTGGCAACTTTTTCCATGGCCATACCGGCTCAGTTTGCTCAGTGGCATTTTCACCTGATGGTCAACAGGTGGTTTCTGGATCATGGGATAAAACAGTGAGAATCTGGAATGTTGAGACAGGACAACAGATTGGAAATCTCCGTGGTCACACTGACACGGTTCGCTCAGTGGCATTTTCACCTGATGGTAAACAGGTGGTTTCTGGCTCATGGGATAAAACAATCAGGATTTGGAATGTTCAAACCAGACAGCAAATTAGAGATCCTCCCCGTAGCCACCACAAGTTGGTACCCTCAGTGGAATCTCCATCCACTGTTCCGAAGGTTGTTTTTTACTCAATGTTTGCACCTACTGTCAAATCATTCAATCTCCACATCCAGTCAGCCAACTCTCTTCAGCTTCCCCCGAGAGTTTACCATGGATATCTCAGTAAGGAAGGCTGGCTTTGCTCACATGATCATCAGCTTCTCCTTTGGCTTCTCCCTTGGATGGTTGGTGGATTCGGAGACAAGCGACAATCTTTGACCATTCCTCCTGATGCTCCCAATTGTGCCCTTTCTGTACATTGGGACCACTTTGTTTATGGCCCCTTTTGGACACAATGCTGGGATTCCAGCCTATTAACTCGCCAGTGAGGCACCTTTTTACTCTGTAGTATTTTCACTTCTTCTTGCTACCACTGTTTTTATAAGTCGGTATTTTCTCTTTACTTTTCTCAAAATTTCCATTACTCCTCAGTTGATCATTGTATCAATAAGTAATCACCATTTTCAGCCTTATCTTCAGCCTTTTCTGTTTTGAGAACAATTATCAGATTGTGGTTTTACAATTCTTTGTGCTACACCCTGTAAACCTTTCCACCCTGCTTGTTTGATTATCCTCAATTTAATTCAATATCTTTGTTTCAATTCCTATGACAGAGTTGGTATGAATTCTTTCTCCCTTATTGACCATCCAGCTTGTTCTAGTCCCCTAAGCCCAATCTTACAGTTATTGCCATATTCCACCGTTTTAAGTTTGAATAAATTTACATGCAATATCTTTTCTTCCTTCTTATTCCTTTAAGTCTTAATACTCACCATTTCACAGATTTGTTTCCATTTCGGTATGTTTAACCGTTTTAATTCCCTCCTATACTACACTCTCCTAAAATCAGCATACCACCAAAGGAGCAACGACTCGGAAGGGAAAACGCAGAAAAGAGGGCAAGATCGAGCTCACAGCTAACCGGAAAGGGAGAGACGCGAACCGTAAATAGTGATGTTCGGGCTCAGGCCAAAGCCCAGAGGCCTGTGCAATCCGGCCCAAGCCCGGCCCAAAAAAGCCCGGCCCAAGCCCAGTAAAGCCCATCTCCGGGCCCGGGCTCTGAATTTTGGAAGCCCAAGGCCCGGGCTAAAGCCCGGGCTTCATGACCAATATGACACACAGGTAGCACCGCACGGCAGACCTACAAGCCGAAGTCACGGAGCATGTTTGGAATGAGGTAAGTCCGGAAAATTACTTGCCCAACACAGTTCAAGTCTCGTTATGGCCAACTCCAGGAAAAATCAGCTAATACCAAGGTCTCAGCACATGCCAATCCAAAAACTAAAAGTAGCAGAAAACTCGCCGCCCTTTTTGCTGATGACTCCGGTAAGGATGACTCATTTTCTACATTCAGTAGTGGTCTCAACAGATAGCCATGGGAGCTGGAATACGAGCAATGGATCAACTCTCCTTTAGAGCAGAGTAACGGGCTGGATCTTGTCAAGTGGTGGGGAGTATTCTTATTATGTATTGTCAGGACGCTCATGTATCTACTTTTAGTGGCATGGCCAACAATTTGGAACCACCTGGAAATCTCTCGCGCGGGACTATCTCTCTATCATGGGTGCCTCAACTTCAAGTGAACAGGCATTTTCCAGAGGTGGTCTTATTATCACTAAACTGCGCAATCAATTGCGTGGCAATCTTGTTGAAGCTTTGCAGGTTACCAAGGTGACTCTCCGGCAGGAGCTGATTGTATGCAAGCCTACACCCTCAGTTCAGCTGGAAGAAAAGCTGGATCAGGATGATGCAGAAGAGAGTGGAATATGTTTGGCATAAATACAGGGGGGAGCAGGAAATTTATGTTAGAGGTAGATCTTGACTTGGATGTAGAGCCCGAACTTTAATATTTGTTTTATGTTGTTGTACTAGTATATTAGGTAAAAAGCCCGGGCCTAAGCCTGAGCCCGGGCCTAAGCCTGAGCCCAGGCTATTCAGCCCGGGCTGAGGCTTTGGGCTCGGGCCTTGATTTTGTCAAGCCCAAGCCCGGTGCAGCTCGGCCCAACCTCCGGGCTTTGGGCCCAGCCCGGGCCCGAACATCACTAACCGTAAAGTGCGTTTTCCTTACCGAAACATTCTATCTCCTCCCTGGCTCTTTTTAAACTTATGTAATTATCCTCCTAAGAGTTTGTACCCGTACTCATCTGCCAAACAGGTTCCGATCCTCGTTGTTAACCGCCTATGGAATCGTTGTCTTGCAATTAACACGAGAGTGGTGTCATCACCCAGGACCAACAGGAACTTGAAGCTGACAAACGCGAGCACGTACAACAACCGGGCTCTGTACACGGAGGACAAAATTCCGGGTACGACGCACGATTTAGAGCGCTGTTGTGTCGATTGGCATGCCGTTGTCAAACACGCGAGGAGCGACGATGAAACCGGTCAACGTTCAATCTTTGTATAGGAAATATCTGTTTATTCATGCGTTTATGAGTCGTCGTTATCTCTCTCATGTCTTCTGATACGCCCAATTTGGACAGCCCACAGTCCATGTTGACGCCGCCGAGGAAGTGTGGATCCGGAAGGTATCATTATGACTTCAATCCGGCCGATCCCCTTCTCAATCTAACGAGGTGCAACTGCAGGGTATAAGAAGAAGGTTCGACGTCCGGTTTGCCTTGGTGCTGAGGAGGCTTTCGATTGATCACTTGCTGTCTTTTCTTCGTCTTATTACCATTTTTGCAAAAAGTTTTGTATACTTCCTCTACTGGGACAGCAACTTGAGCAATAGACTGAGTAAACTCCACCTGTACAACCTCGTAGACCGTATGTATAATAAATACTTAACGGAACACAAAGATATGTGACTGGCTGATCAGATGTTCATATACAACTGTGCGGCGAGGGGAAAAAAATGTAACGTACCCCCCCTTTTGGCGTATTCCACCTACGTAACAATGAGAAACCCTCTCTCTTCCAAAATTTCCGTTCTACTATTCTTCACCTTGTCCGTGAACGTCTCAAAAACTTTTTGCAATGATGGGCCTGGTCCCAGCTCAAACGTCACGAAACCGGAAAGATAGTGTTCTGCAAAGGCATGTTGCGTTTCGGAGGGGTCGGAGTTGTTGCTACTGCTGTTGGGATAAGGGATAGGCAGTACCTGCGATAATAATATCAATCGGTATCGCAGGAACGACTGTAACGTCTGCATTGTGCAATATCCGATGCTGTAGAACGTCTTCCTTGGCTTCCAAATGCGCGGGTGGTTGTGGGAGATGCGAAGGATGTACAAAGTCAGGAGATGGCTCATGGCTTTTTGTTCAATAATTTGCGAGTACACGATTAGTATATAAATTCTACAAGCCGAAACAGAGAGGACTCACGCGACCTGAAACCCTCTTCCCGGCTAATCCAACCATACGGTAGTAGCTCCGTACCCGTCAAAAACGGAGTCGTCCGGAACGGAGATACACCTTGAATACCAGCGCGTGTTTCGTTGGTTTGTTTGGAGGGAGTGGGTCTGGAGAAGGACAATGCGACGAGGCTGCCGAAGGCGGTTGGCCGCAGCCGATAGAAGTCGGGATTGGGATCTTTCATAATGAGGAATGGTCCGAAAGCATTTTGGAGAGGCAATGACAGACACATGCAGTCAATCGCAGCCGATAGAAGTCGGGATTGGAATCTTTCATAATGAGGAATGGTCCGAAAGCAATATAACCCCGGTTTTGGAGAGGCAATGACAGACACATGCAGTCAATCGCAGTCGCAGTCGCAATTGTGCATTCCCAAGACGACTGGTATTTCTCAAGTCAAAGGACTGGCGGAGTTCAGGGGGGGAGAAGTAAGACCAGTGGTTTGTATGAACGAGCAAAAAGGTATACGTACGATTAAGGGAGATTCTAGGATTCAATCGTACCCTCTGCTTTACTCTCAACATTTTCCATTGCAGCCCGTCTCACAACTCCATTCCATCTCCACTCCCCTACTATCCCTCGCGATTTGCATTAGTTCTATTTCGGTATTGATTTGGTGAGAGCCAGCCGAACTTTGTGACTTGTTCGGTATTGTATTGTGGGTGTAGTTGTTGTCGGAGCATGATGCACGACGGGTGGCTGGGGATGAAGTCGATCGTCCAAGATGTAGCACAGAGGACTTATACCCCTCCCCCGAAATATCAGCTGTTTTCCAGCGAATCACCCAAACTGAGCCATCCCCCCCAGTTTGAGACGTATCCTCAAACAGCCGAGGTGGATATATGACGTATTTTTCCTTGCTGAAAGTTGGTTTTGGTTCATTAAATAAAAGGTTGTTTTTGCGTTGTTTTCGCGGGTACAGCATAAGAAATACGGTGTTGGAGTTAAAGGAACCGTGGTGAAAGAAATAAGTAGAGTTTCTGGCGGCAGCTAATTCAGTTCCAGTCCAACGGCAGGCATTTCCGTGGAAACCGCCAAGTCCGCGTTCTCATCTGCTGATCTCATTTTCTCTTTCTTCGTACCGCACCAGTTACAATCTTGGAGGAGCCGGCGTTGTGGAAAGTGGTAATGGGAGCCGCCGTGGGATGATCTCTGAGCGTTCTTGGTTTTTAAAGTTTTCATAGTCTTATGTAAACTTGAAAGTTCTTCGTCGATTCGATATTGAATTTGTGAGGTGAATCGGTAGAGCGGAGAGACCGACGGGCATCTACAATGGTCTCCTGACATTCCAAAGACATCAGCCCATCCGAAACGTGAGTTGCTTCGCTTGGTTTACCGCTCAATGAGGGAAACATTGATGTTTGATTGTACTCGAGTACTCAGCTGACCCACTCATCTCCACTGATCTTAACTCGGATGAGTTGAGAGTGTGGTGGGAAGGCGGTAGCTCCGAGTCGTGGATAATGCGGTACTAGTGTATATATAAACAGCATGTCCCGAATGAATTGGTCTTCGATCCGAGGTCCAAGGAGCCTCATGTCAGAGAATAGCCTGACATGCGGAATCGCCGTAGAAAGTAGATCTATCTTGAAATATCAATCTCACAACTTACTATATATCGTGTATTCTAATCAAGCGGCACTGGTTTCTCCCCTTGACCAACCACCACCACTATCTCCCCCAGTTGAACTCATGAAGCGTACTTTATCTGCAAATTCCAGCTTTGGGCCTGGACAAGAACATAGCGAAGGTAGATACTACTATTAAATTGGAAAAGCTGGATTGAATAATATTGTAAATAATACTAAATTGTATATTGCCCTCTTTACAGCCCCGGGAACTGGACTGCCCAAGGAAAACAGGGCCACGGGCCAAGTTAATGCTTCCTGGAAGCGGCAAAAGGTTCACGATACGGAAGGAACTTCTCAAGGTAATGTGCAAGGAGATAGTGCTTGGGGAAATTAGATTTGCTTGAACCATTTGCAGATTTTGATTTCAGTCACTCTGCGGCGCCTGGAACAGGACATTTGAATGTTTCTCAAGCAGACCCAAGTCATGCCAGTGAGCAAAATATATCCCTGTTCCCCGCAAACTTCTGATATTCTACCACATGAAGCTCCAGGTCCATCTATAACTGGCCCAGCTGTGCTTAGCGGCGCTTCCAATGTGAACATTGAGGGCACACCAAATATCAATGTAGCAGGAAGGGATGTTCACAACATTTTCAATTACAATTACGGTGACATTTGCTGACTATGGATTGGAAGGCAATGCTAAAACACATTATTCCAATAGAAAAAGAAAAGGAAAATATCAACAAAAAACTCAAGGAAAAACTCAATCCAATCACTAACCCAGTAAAAAAGCAAATATACTGTGCAGAAGGAACCCGTCTCCAGCTACTGGATGATATCTGTCAATGGGTATTAAAACCAGATAATCATTATGTGGCCTGGATCTATGGCCTAGCTGGCAGTGGTAAAAGTGCTGTTGCAGTATCCCTTGCTGAAAGGCTCAGAAACATGGATAACCAAGTAACTTTGGCTCTGACCTTTCACTGTGTCAAAGGTCAGGAGACAAGCAACACTTTTCGGTTGGTGCCAACCATCTGCTATCACCTTGCTCAATACTCTCCAGAATATGCAAATGCTTTAGTGGATATATTTGAGAAGGATGCCTCTTTACATGCAGATAGTATTCCTATCAGAGAGCAGCTCTCTTGTTTCCTGCAGCCTCTCTATCAAATGGCTCAGAACCAGTATGCTACAAGTACTATTATTATTATTGATGGACTGGATGAATGGGGCAAGCCAGCAGATCAGTATACATTTCTCACAAGCCTGCAAAGCCATTTGGCACGGATTGGCAGGATCTATATTATAGTAACCAGCCGGCAGGAAAGGAATATTGCAAGGGCTATGAACAAGAGCTCTATGGTCCAGTCATTTGATTTGACTGCAAGCTATCCGGCACACAAGGACATTGCCAAATTTTTTGAAATGTATTTTAGTGAAACCATAGCTGATGAAATATCTGAACATGATATTGATGCTTTGACCAAAAGAGCAGGAAATCTGTTTATTTGGGCCAATACAGCAGTAAATTACCTGAAATTGCAATATAGTGTAAAAGCGGGTGTTAAAGCTTTATTGAACACCAAAGCAAAGACTGGAGATTACAATACTCAAAACGCACATTTCGAGCTATATGATTTATACGCAGCTGTTCTGCATAATCTTCCACGGCTAAAGTCCACGTTTGGGATTCAATTATTCCAGCTGGTTATAGGCCTCATCATATCAGCATATGAGCCATTCACAGTGAAAGCCTTAACAAAGATGCTTGAACAACAGTCACAACTGCCGATTGAGTATTCAATGGTTGATGGCATGATAAATGACTTGCCTGCAGTTCTATCTACAAGCAATGGACAAATTCTCTACCATTTATCATTGGCAGAATTCTTGAGTTCAGAGCAATGTCCAACACAGTATAGGATATCACATGAAGGTAGTCATGAAGTGCTTGGAAGCATTTGCTTAAAAGTGATGATGAATGAGCTAAAATTCAATATCTGCAACCTTGAAACATCGTCAATAAGAAACTCAGAGGTACTGAATCTGGAGGAAAGGATAGAGCAACAAATTTCTCCACAGTTACAATACAGTGTGAAGTGGTGGGGATATCATGGGGAACAAGGAAATTGCTTGGAGGAAATGAGCACTGGTATCCAAAATTTGACAAGTGGTAGCCACTTAATATATTGGATAGAATGCATGAGTTTGTTGAAAAGGTGACGGAAATCAAGGTAAATGCAAGAAAAGTAGCAGCATGGTCGAGAAAACATAAGGTGAATAAAATTGGGAATTTCTATATACAGAAAGCTAACTTCTACACATTAGCTGTCCCGAGTGGAGCTCATAATGAAGGAGGTGGAAAGGTTCACAAATGTATTTTCAGTTCCTTTGAATGAAAGCACACCACACTTGTACATATCAGGCTGTGCATTGACACCAACGAGATCTATATTACGAGAGGGCAAGAGTGAATGGAATCACAGGGGTGTCAAAGTGGAGAGATCAGGGGGGATGGAAATACAATGGGAAAAGACACTACACTTGATACATGTGGGATCTGTAGTGCAGAGTGTAGCAGTGTCACCCAATGGACAACAGGTAGTGTCTGGCTCAAATGATAAGACAGTGAGAATTTGGAATGTCCAGACAGGACAGCAGATTGGAGATCCGCTCCATGGCCACACCAGCGAGGTCACCTCAGTGGCATTTTCACCTGATGGTCAACAGGTGGTTTCTGGCTCATATGATCACACAGTGAGAATTTGGAATGTCCAGACAGGACAGCAGATTGGAGATCCACTCTATGGTCACACTCACTATGTCACCTCGGTGGCATTTTCACCTGATGATCAACAGGTGGTTTCTGGCTCACATGATGAAACAGTGAGAATTTGGAATGTCCAGACAGGACAGCAGATTGGAGATCCGCTCCATGGCCACACCAGCGAGGTCACCTCAGTGGCATTTTCACCTGATGGTCAACAGGTGGTTTCTGGCTCATATGATAAAACAGTGAGAATGTGGAATGTCCAATCAGGGCAGCAGATTGGAGATCCACTCCATGGCCACACCGACTGGGTCACCTCAGTGGCATTTTCACCTGATGGTCAACAGGTGGTTTCTAGCTTGTTGATCAAACAGTGAGAATTTGGAATGTCCAGACAGGACAGCAGATTGGAGATCCACTCCATGGCCACACCAGCAGTGTCAACTCAGTGGCATTTTCACCTGATGGTCAACAGGTGGTTTCTGGCTCATGGGATGACACAGTGAGAATTTGGAATGTTCAGACAGGACAGCAGATTGGAGATCCACTCTATGGCCACACTCACTATGTCACCTCGGTGGCATTTTCACCTGATGATCAACAGGTGGTTTCTGGCTCACATGATGAAACAGTGAGAATTTGGAATGTCCAGACAGGACAGCAGATTGGAGATCCGCTCCATGGCCACACCAGCGAGGTCACCTCAGTGGCATTTTCACCTGATGGTCAACAGGTGGTTTCTGGCTCATATGATAAAACAGTGAGAATTTGGAATGTTCAGACAGGACCGCAGATTGGAGATCCACTCTATGGCCACACTCACTATGTCACCTCGGTGGCATTTTCACCTGATGGTTATCAGGTGGTTTCTGGCTCAAAGGATCACACAGTGAGAATTTGGAATGTCCAGACAGGACAGCAGATTGGAGATCCACTCTATGGTCACACTCACTATGTCACCTCGGTGGCATTTTCACCTGATGGTCAACAGGTGGTTTCTGGCTCATGGGATAAAACAGTGAGAATGTGGAATGTCCAATCAGGGCAGCAGATTGGAGATCCACTCCATGGCCACACCGACTGGGTCACCTCAGTGGCATTTTCACCTGATGGTCAACAGGTGGTTTCTAGCTTGTTGATCAAACAGTGAGAATTTGGAATGCCAGACAGGACAGCAGATTGGAGATCCACTCCATGGCCACACCAGCGGGTCACCTCAGTGGCATTTTCACCTGATGGTCAACAGGTGGTTTCTGGCTCAGATGATGAAACAGTGAGAATTTGGAATGCCCAGACACAACAGCAGATTGGAGATCCACTCTATGGCCACACCAGCAGGGTCACCTCAGTGGTATTTTCACCTGATGGTCAACAGGTGGTTTCTGGCTCATATGATCAAACAGTGAGAATTTGGAATGTCCAGACAGGACAGCAGATTGGAGATCCGCTCCATGGCCACACCAGCGAGGTCACCTCAGTGGCATTTTCACCTGATGGTCAACAGGTGGTTTCTGGCTCATATGATCAAACAGTGAGAATTTGGAATGTCCAGACAGGACAGCAGATTGGAGATCCGCTCCATGGCCACACCAGCGAGGTCACCTCAGTGGCATTTTCACCTGATGGTCAACAGGTGGTTTCTGGCTCATATGATAACACAGCAAGAATTTGGAGTGTTCACGCAGGCCGGCAGGTTGGACTTCCTCCCAATAGCCCCATTAACATTCCACTCCTACCAGTATTGTTATCCAATCCTTCTCTCCCCTTCGCCAACTTTCTTCAGCCTCCGCCAACGACTTCCCATGGATATATTAATCCGCAGGGCTGGCTGTGTACAGATAACAATGAACTTCTCCTTTGGCTTCTGCCTTGGATGGTTCCTGGATTCAGAGACAAACGTCAAGTTTTGACCATCCCTCCTGATGCTCTCAATTGTGCAATTTCTGTAAACTGGGACCTTTTTGTTTATGGTACTTCCTGGGCACAATGCTGGGATTCCAGCTCATCCTCTGATGACATCTAGTTTTGTTTTCTTTTCAGTAAGCAATCTTTTTTATATTGTCATATCATCAATGGTGGTTGATTTACCTTTTTTTACCAGTGCGGACCGACTTCCTTGTCAATGTATATTTTCTCTCTATTTCCGCCCACATTACCGTGATTAACCAGTTGATCATTGTATCAATAATCACGGGTTTCAGCACCGTCTTCTTCCTCTGCTGTTTTCAAAACCATTATGAAACTGTAGCTTTCCTTTTCTTATCACAATTGTTCATGCTACAACATTTTCCTTTTCACCTGTTTGATTTTCCTCAGTTTACTTTCACATCTTTGTTTCCATTCACCTTTAAAAAGTTCATGTTTGCCTCCTTTATTCCAGAGATTGACCATTCACGTTATACTACTCTCAAAGCCCAATTATGTTGATCATAAGAAAATTATTGCAATGTTTGCCACGAAACCAATTCAGCTACGACTACCAAAGCAACTACAAACAAAGATCACCGCACGTTTACGCTGAACCCCGAGTCTTCCTCCAGGTTGTCCTTCCAAAGTTTGAAATAACTCGCATCTCCACTCCGACAAAAACGGCGCAGTTGAGGTACTAATTTGAGCTACCAGCAAAAGAAATAGGACACAATACACGGATCGATTTTTTTGTGATGTCATCCGAGGAGCATTGAAATCGGAACCGCAATTCTGTAAGCCGGAGAGAGTAAGCTGTCAAAGAGCAAGTCTAGTGGAAATAATGATGATTCGTGAGATATACGGAGGAGAGATCGGGGGTTAGAAAGAGGCCTTAAGGATGGCTGGGAAGCCAGAGTACAAGTATGCTGCTTCTCAGACAAGTACACGGCGGAATGAAATCCGCGTAATCTACCATGCATTTGTCACGTGACATTGTTTACACTGTACTCCGTTCCTCGACCTCTATACCAACATTCAGCCTTCTTCTGCCTCTTGCCCTTTTCACCCAGCAAATATTCTCACCTCTTGTTTTCTCATTATCTGGAGGGTCCTGGAAACGGCAAGCTCAAATCCTAGCAGGAGCGAAACTTGTACGGGAATGCAGGTGTAAAGCTTAGGCCAATAATATAAGTGTGTTCTGGTATGCCTGACCCTTTTATTTGATCCCCTTCTTTTGACTTGAGTGATAGTTCACATACTGCACTCTCCAGGCAACGAGAAATCAAAGAAAGAGAAGCTGCGCGAGCTCGAACTCAAGTACTCAAAGCTAAACAGAAAGGTTGAGATACGACTCGGAAAGGTCAAGTAGTATGTTTTCCGGCCAAAATCTTCTATTTCCTGGCTCTCTTCAGACTCAATTCTCATCCTTTTAGATCCATACCCATTCGTCAAACATGTTTCGATCCCCGTCGTTGATGCCCTATGAAAACATCGACACGAGATTTATTATACTCGGTTGTCAGTTTGCATGTCATTGTCGAACACACGAGGACCGAGGATGAGACTGGCCAACCGTTTTACAGGAACTATCCCGTCGTTGGTGAGTCTTGAGATTCCTTGCACTGTTGCCATACCACTCACGCTATTTTCTGCGCGTAGAGTTGCTGGAAAGTCACCGTCGAGCTATACGAGGTCGAAGAACAGACGATCCCCCGCTTGGCAAGTCCATAGACAATCGGATGGATCTATGTGTGTCGAATGCTCTGTTTTCACAGGTAAGCCCTAGCTTTCCGAACCCCTTGCCTTCATTCCCGCTTTCCCTCTACGCTCATCTCTGACTTTCTCTGATTTTCTCTCAAGGATCCATCATCTCCGGAAGCTGGCATAGATGCGGCACTTGACCGCTGGCTGGTTTTGCTGTTGTTCAAGGCGGAGGTTCTTACAAATTACAAATATTACTTCCTGTACAAACGATATGTATCTGTGCTGTTGTTGGCATTTGAATCATTTTTCCTCATGTGCCCGTGTGCTTTTCTTCCGCTACTAGGACAGCGAGTTCGACAATCAACATCGTAGACCGTATGTATAATAAATCAACACAAAGAAGTCCACATAAGATATGGCGGGGAGAAAAAAAAATGCACCCGCGTTCGGGGTGTCCGACCTTCTACGTGACTATGGCAAAATGCTCTCTTCCAGCACTGTCCCACTATTCTTCACCTTCTTCGTAACCGTCTCATCCCAATCGGCACAGCTACATCTCGGGCCCGAACGTCGGAAACGAAAACGTAGTGTTCTTCAAAGAAACATCGCTCTGAGAGGGTCGGTCGGAGTTGCTGGGATGATAATATTAATCGATATTGGAGGAGCTGCTGTAATATCTGCGATACCGGGCTGCTTCCGAAGGTGTAGAAAGCCGTACTTTGCCCTCGAAAGCTCGGGCGGTGCTAGGAGATGGGAAGAGTGTACAAAAGTTGGAAGATGATTCATGGTTTCTTGTATGATATTCTACGTGTATATGATGGGTTACAAAAATTCACAAAAAAAAAAAACAAAAAAAAAAACTCACCTTTCCAGTGCGTGAAACCCTCTCTCCAGCCAATGCAGCCACACAGTGGCTCCGTACTCTTCAAGAAACAGAGTAGCCTCAAACGGAAAAACGCGGATGTGGTTTGTGGTCCCGGCGTTGAACAGCCCGAGTACCGCGTGTTTCACTGGAGAAGACAACTAGAGAGACATTTGATCATGAGAAATACGAATAAAAACCAAAGAACCAAGGCTCCTTCAGCACGCACTTGGTTCACTATTCTTACTATTCTTGACTCCCCTCAATATTAACTGCGTGCAGCTAATCACCCAAACCGACTAATCCCTCCAGTCTGTCATTCCAGATTGACTGTCACCACCGCGTATCGACAAGAATAGCAATGTCGAGGTGGAGTTTATGACGTTGCGGAAGATGGTATAGGAAGAATGAGCAGAGATTTTGGGAATATGAAAATTAAAGAAAGCTCACCATGTCAAACCGCTGCTGCCATCAAGACATCCCAAATCTCCTATCGCTCACATCTCCTGCACGGTACCAAATTATTGTCTGAACTGCAGAATCCAAGCTACAAGGTGGGACCAAGGGAGAATGGGTGGACAACAGCGGAGAGACCTAGAGTAATAAGAAAGGAGGGTGCATCCTGAGAGGTTGAGAACGCCGGCGTTAGATACACGGGGATGATCCGGGGCCTCGCATTCGATGGGGATTGTCGGACGGCATTGAGGATGACCGGAGAAGAGTCTAGTCATTTGACGCCAATAAGGTAGGAATGGAGACGCACCTGCCATTCCCACTCCAGCAGTTTTTCCGTATTTTCCTTTGTTGGGTAGTTGTCTCGGAATGGGATAAGACATTGCCGCGGGACAAAAGAGGTATCATCGACATAGCCAAGCCGGTATCTTCAGACGGCCTTTCTCAACAACTTCCGTGCCATAAAAAACAAAGAAACTCGGTATCGTTCCATCTTAGCCTTCGATTCCCCCACCCTTCAATGAGAAATGATCTGATTGGTGCTCTGGATTCGCAGTCCCGGACGAATGGACGAAGTGGCAGAAGGGGATACAGATATCATTAAGCAGGGAGCGCGGCAAAAGGTGGTGGTTCCGGGAAAAGACTCCGCAAACCCACTCCGGGAGGTAAGGACCCAAACACGGCATCAATGATGCTTTGTGTTCACAGAATCGAAAGGGGCCTCCAGAATGGTTGGGAAGCACGAAAACGAGTACGCTGCTTCTCAGAGATGTACACGGCATGCAATAGGAATTGCGTAATCTATGCACGCATTCACCTGTTACGTGTCTGTCACGTTGTCTCCACGTGACACCGTTTAAACG
This sequence comes from Collybiopsis confluens, assembly GCA_013368555.1. Lineage (NCBI taxonomy): Eukaryota > Fungi > Basidiomycota > Agaricomycetes > Agaricales > Omphalotaceae > Collybiopsis > Collybiopsis confluens. The sequence continues at coordinate 19,165 of JAACJN010000342.1, forward strand.
GCACCTCTCACCGTTTTCTCCTCTCACCGTTTAACCAACATTGCACTCCATATATGTCCTTCATCCTATCTGTTACTAGATCGTCATACAGGGAAATATTCAGCCCTCTTTCGCTTTTTCCTGCACTCTTCATCCAGCAAAGATCTCAACCCGTCGTTTTCTTATCATCATCCGGCGGGTCCTGGAAACGACCTCCTTAAATCCTAAGGGGAGGAAGCCAGCTATGTCCTGAAACTTTGACGAGAGTGTAGGTATAAGGCTTAGGGGCCAGTTGACATGAGGGTAGGACCGCTTTCATCCTCCTTTTGACTCGAACCATCCTGAGGATTCGGAATCAGAACCGAGGTCGAAGGAGTAGTTGTCAATGATATTGGAGTTAACACACTACACTCTATAGGTCAGCATACCACCCGAGGAGCGGCGAAGGATACATGTAGGAAGCAGGGAGAAGTCTAGCTCAAAGCAAAGCAGAAAGGTAGAGGCACGAAATGTAAGACCCTTGTGTTTTCCTTCTGAAAAGTACCCTCTCCCTCTCACCAAACTAAAAAATCCACCCTTTAAACCCATACCTTTTCGCCCATAGGTTCCGACCCTCGTCGTTATTCATGGCATGAAAACATCATCCTACGACAACGACCACGGATTTGCATTGGTTGGCGTACCATTGTTGAACACACGAGGAATAGGAAATGTTCATTTGTTTGTGAGTTATGAGATTCCTTCTGCTGTTTCTGGCTAACTGATGCGATTGTCTATGTGTAGAGTCCCGGAAAGAGAGCGGGAAGTAGAAGGTCAATGAAAACATGTTCGGACATCCCCCGTTGGGCAAGTCAATGAAGAATCGATCGAACCTGGGTCGAACACTCCATTTTCAGAGGTAAGCCCTACCCTTCGTTTCCGCTTCCACCTCCCACTCGTCTCTGACTTTCACTCTCTTTTTCCCACAGATCCACCCCGGAAGCTGGCATAAATGGCGCGCTTGAAACAATATCACCGGAACGGGAGCAGGAGGAGCGCAGAAGGGGGATGTAATGATTCGGAAAGCCGGTGCAAAGGCTGCTAGTCAAGCAGAGCAACATGATGGTGACGCCTGTTAATTCGAGTGCGAGCTCCAAGACTGCAAGGTGCGTATTCTTTTGTGACATTTGATTTGTGGGGCAATTTCGACTGACTTTTTTTTTCTAGTTTTTTTATCTACCCGACAGTATGCAGTCGCTATCAAGACCCGTGCCCCCCGCCGGCCGGCCCTGCTACCGCTCGAGGCAGAGACGCCCATGGATAACGAACATTACTTCCTGCACAAACGACGACCTTTGTGCTTTCGTACCATTTTTACTGTTCTTCTTCTCTTCCGCTACTTAGGACAGCGAGTTCGACAACGAATTGAATAAATCCATCGTATGTACATGATCATACTGTGAACAAAACCCTCTCTCTTCCAAAACCTCCGTCCCGCTATTCTTCACCTTGACCGTACACGTCTCGAAAGACTTTTGCAATGATTAGGCACAGCTACATCTCGGCCCCAGCCCGAACGTCGCGAGACCGGAAAGGTATTTGAACAAGTGAACGGATATGTTGGGCAATTCCGTTGGGGCTACTATCGTTGCCGGGGGTGAGCGATAGGCGATATATCCGGGGTAATCACACCAATCGGTATCGCTGGAACCGGTGTAACGTCTGCGACAACGGCTGCTTCCAATGGTGTAGAAAGTTGTCCTTGGCGCTCGGGTGGTTGTAGGAGACGCAAAGGATAGAGAAAATTGGAAGATGGCTCGTGAGTCGTGGTTTTTTGTTCGATAATCTACATGTACAGGATGAGTCCAAAAAATTCACAAGAAAATACAAAACAAAATAAACTCATATGCCCAGTACCCGAAACCATCTGCCACGCTAACGGAGCCACGCAGTCGCTTCCCCCTGCAAGAAATAGAGTCGTCCAAAACAGAGATACACCTTCATTCACAACTCCATTCCATCTCCGTTCTCCTCTATCGCCCGCGATTTGCGTCCGCGTTCTCATCTGCTGATTTCATTTTATCTTTCTTTTTACCGCACCAGTAACAATTTGGGAGGAGCCGGCGTTGTGGAGAGTGGTGGGGGCCGCTGTGGAAGAAAGATAAGTCCGGCCCGCCTCGGTGAACCGACTAACTTATCTCCGCCGTCTTAGGTCGGGTGACTTGTAGATAGTGCGGCCATATATATCAACTGAGCATGTGTTCGGAATAAATTGTCAAGAGCGCCTTCGGAGAATAACCTGACTAGATGCGGAAGTTTGAACTGAATTGAAGATCCATTTTATAGATTACATCTTAATCTCACGACGTACTATATAATGTGCTGTCTGATCAAACTGTACCGATTTCTCCCCTTGACAAACCACCACCACCATCTCTACAAGTTGAACTCATGAAAAGGTTTTTCAAACAACTTGTACCCCGCCGTCCTGCATCTGCACCTCCCAACTTGCCTGAACAAGTACATCCTAGTCCCCGAGGTAAATACCAGTATATCAGCAAACCTGCATTGAAAAATGACTATGAATTGTATGTTTCTCTTTCGACAGCACCGGAACCTGGGCCGCCCAAGGGAAGCAGGGATGTTGTGATGGTCCAAGGTAATGCTTCCCAGGGCAAGGACGGGGAGAGTCAGGAAGGTACTCCTCAAGGTAATGTGGACATAGTGCTTAGAGTAATTCAAAATTTGTAACTCCTGCACTGGAAGTCATTCCCATACATACTCCGGCACCTAAAAAAGGATCTTTGAATGTGGCCGAACCTCAAGTAGGCCCAAGCAATGGTAAGCAAGAATATTTCCCTGTTCCCGCAAGCCGTATGTTGATATCTTACCACATGAAGCTCCAAGTCCATCTATGACTGGCCCGGCTGTGTTTGAAGGCGCTTCCAATTTTAGCATTGATGGTACACCAATTTTCAATTCAGCAGGAAACAACGTCTATTGGCAAAATGTAACCAACAACTTCAATTATGGTAACGTTTCCAAACTATTGATTGCCAGAAGGCAACACTGAAATACATTGTTCCAATAGAAAAAGAAAAAGAAAATCTCAACAAGAAACTCAGGGAAAAACTTAATCCAATTATTAACCCGGTAAAAAAGCAAATATACTGCGCAGAAGGAACCCGTCTGCAGCTACTCAATGATATCACTCAATGGGTATTAAAACCAGATAATCATTATGTGGCCTGGATCTATGGCCTAGCTGGCAGCGGTAAAAGTGCTGTTGCAGTATCCCTTGCTGAAAGGCTCAGAGAAATGAACAACCAAGTAACTTTAGCACTGACCTTTCACTGTGTAAAAGGTCAGGAAACAAGCAGCACTTGTCAGCTGGTGCCAACCATCTGCTATCATCTGGCTCAATACTCTCCAGAATATGCAAATGCTTTAGTGGATATATTTGAGAAGGATGCCTCTTTACATGCAGATAGTATTCCTATCAGAGAGCAGCTCTCTTGTTTCCTGCAGCCTCTCTATCAAATGGCTCAGAACCAGTATGCGACAAGTACTATTATTATTATTGATGAACTGGATGAATGGGGCAAGCCAGCAGATCAGTATACATTTCTCACAAGCCTGCAAAGCCATTTGGCAAGGATTGGCAGGATCTATATTATAGTAACCAGCCGGCAGGAAAGGGATATTGCAAGGGCTATGAACAAGAGCTCTATGGTCCAGTCATTTGATTTGACTGCAAGCTATCCTGCACACAAGGACATTGCCAAATTTTTTGAAATGTATTTTAGTGAAACCATAGCTGATGAAATATCTGAACATGATATTGATGCTTTGACCAAAAGAGCAGGAAATCTGTTTATTTGGGCAAATACAGCAGTGAATTACCTTAAATTGCAATATAGTGTGAAACTGGGTGTTGAAGCTTTACTGAACACCAAAGGAAAGACTGGAAATTACCATGTTGGAAACCCACATGCAGAGCTATATGATTTATATGCAGCTGTTTTGCATAATATTCCACGGCTAAATTCCCCATTGGGGATTCAATTGTTCCAGCTGGTTATAGGCCTCATCATATCAGCATATGAGCCATTCACAGTGAAAGCCTTAACAAAGATGCTTGAAGAACAGTCACAAGTGCCCATCAACTATTTGATGGTTGATGGCTTGATAAATGACTTGCCTGCAGTTCTATCTACAAGCAATGGACAAATTCTCTACCACTTATCATTGGCAGAATTTTTGAGTTCTGAGCAATGTCCAACACAGTGTAGGATATCACATGAAGGTAGTCATGAAGTGCTTGGAAGCATTTGCTTAAAAGTGATGATGAATGAGCTGAAATTCAATATCTGCAACCTTGAAACATCGTCAATAAGAAACTCAGAGGTACTGAATTTGAAGGAAAGAATAGAGCAACAAATTTCTCCGCAGTTACAATACAGTGTGGAGTGGTGGGGATATCATGGGGAACGAGGAAATTGCTTGGAAGAAATGAGGACCGGTATTCAAAATTTCACAAGTGGTAGTCACTTAATATACTGGATGGAATGCATGAGTTTGTTGAAAAAGGTGACAGAAATCAAGGTAAATGCAAGGAAAGCAGCAGCATGGTCGAGAAAACATAAGGTGAATGAAAGTGGGAATTTCTATGTACAGAGAGCTAACTTCTACACATAAGCTGTCCCAAGTGGAGCTCACAATGAAGGAGGTGGAAAGGTTCACAGATGCATTTTCAATTCCTTTGAATGAAAGCACACCACACTTGTACATATCAGGCTGTGCGCTGATACCAACAACATCTATATTACGAGAGGGCAAGAGTGAATGGAATCACAGGGGTGTCAAAGTGGAGAGATCAGGGGGATGGAAATACAATGGGAAAAAACACTACACTTGAGACATGTGGGATCTGGAGTGCGGAGTGTAGCAGTGTCACCCAATGGACAACAGGTAGTGTCTGGCTTGAATGATAACACCGTGAGAATTTGGAATGTCCAGACAGGACAGCAGATTGGGGATCCACTCCATGGCCACACAGACTCAGTCACCTCAGTGGCATTCTCACCTGATGGTCAACAGGTTGTTTCTGGCTCATATGATGAAACAGTGAGAATTTGGAATTTGCAGACCGGACAGCAGATTGGAAATCCACTCCATGGCCACACCAGCCCAGTCACGTCAGTGGCATTTTCACCTGATGGTCAACAGGTGGTATCTGGCTCATATGATCAAACAGTGAGAATTTGGTATTTGCAGACAGGACAGCAGATTGGAGCTCCACTCCGTGGCCACACCGGCGCGGTCACCTCAGTGGCATTTTCACCTGATGGTCAACAGGGGGTTTCTGGCTCATATGATCAAACAGTGAGAATTTGGGATGTCCTAACAGGACAGCAGATTGGAAATCCTCTCCATGGCCACACCAGCCAGGTCACCTCAGTAGCATTTTCACCTGATGGTCAACAGGTGGTTTCTGGCTCAGATGATGAAACATTGAGAAGGTGGAATGTCCAGACAGGACAGCAGGTTGCAGATCCACTCCATGGCCACACCAGCGGGGTCACCTCAGTGGCATTCTCACCTGATGGTCAACAGGTTGTTTCTGGCTCATATGATGAAACAGTGAGAATTTGGAATGTCCTGACAGGACAGCAGATTGGAGATCCACTCCATGGCCACACCAGCGGGGTCACCTCATTGGCATTTTCACCTGATGCTCAACAGGTGGTTTCGGGCTCAGATGATAGAACAGTGAGAATTTGGAATGTTCAGACAGGACAGCAGATTGGAGATCTACTCCGTGGCCACACCAGCGGGGTCACCTCAGTGGCATTTTCACCTAATGCTCAACAGGTGGTTTCTGGCTCAGATGATGAAACATTGAGAATGTGGAATGTCCAGACAGGACAGCAGATTGGAGATCCACTCCATGGCCACACCGAGTTGGTCACCTCAGTGGCATTTTCACCTGATGCTCAACAGGTGGTTTCTGGCTCAGATGATAAAACAGTGAGAATGTGGAATGTCCAGACAGGACAGCAGATTGGAGATCCACTCTATGGCCACACCGACTCAGTCACCTCAGTGGCATTCTCACCTGATGGTCAACAGGTGGTTTCTGGCTCATATGATGAAACAGTGAGGATGTGGAACGTCCAGACAGGACAGCAGATTGGAGATCCACTCCATGGCCACACCAACTCAGTTACCTCAGTGGCATTTTCACCTAATGCTCAACAGGTGGTTTCTGGCTCATATGATCAAATAGTAAGAATTTGGACTGTGCAGACAGAACAGCAGAATGGAGATCTACTCCATGGCCACACCAGCGCGGTCACCTCAGTGGCATTTTCACCTGATGCTCAACAGGTGGTTTCTGGCTCAGATGATGAAACAGTGAGAATGTGGAATGTCCAGACAGGACAGCAGATTGGAGATCCACTCTATGGCCACACAGACTCAGTCACCTCAGTGGCATTCTCACCTGATGGTCAACAGGTGGTTTCTGGCTCATATGATGAAACAGTGAGGATGTGGAACATCCAGACAGGACAGCAGATTGGAGATCCACCCCATGGCCACACCAACCAGGTCACCTCAGTGGCATTCTCACCTGATGGTCAACAAGTGGTTTCTGGCTCAGATGATAAAACAGTGAGAATTTGGAATGTCCAGACAGGACCGCAGATTGGAGATCCACTCCATGGCCACCCCAGTGTGGTCACCTCAGTGGCATTTTCACCTGATGGTCAACAGGTGATTTCTGGCTCCCATGATAACACAGCAAGAATTTTGACTGCTCATGCAGGCCGGCAGGTTGGACTTCCTCCCAATAGCCCCATTACCATTGCACTCCCAACAGTATCTTCATCTAATCCTCATTTCCCCCATGACAACTCTCTTCAGCTTCCGCCAACAACTTCCCATGGATATATCAATCCGCAGGGCTGGCTTTGTTCAGATAACAATGACCTCCTCCTTTGGCTTCTGCCTTGGATGGTTCCTGGATTCAGAGACAAACGTCAAGTTTTGACCATCCCTCCTGATACTCTCAATTGTTCAATTTCTGTAAACTGGGACTTTTTTGTCTATGGTTCTTCCTGGGCACAATGCTGGGATTCCAGCTTATTTTCTGATGACATCTAGTTTCTTTTTCTTTTTCGTGAGCAATCTTTGTATATTCTGATATTAGCAATGGTGGTTGATTTACCTTTTTTTTCCCGCGTGGACCTACACCCCTGTACCTGTATATTTTCTCTCCATTTCCACCCACATTCCCGTGATTACCCAGTTGGTCATTGTATCAATAATCCCGGGTTCCAGCCCTGTCCTTTTCCTGTGCTGTTTTCAAAACAATTATGAAACTTCAGCTTACCTTTTCTTATCACAATTGTTCATGCTACAACATTACCCTCCCTACTTGTGTGATTTTCTTCAGTTTACTGTCACATCTTTGTTTCCATCCACCTTACAGAGTTCATGTTCACCTCCCTTATCCCAGAGATTGACCATTTACCTTATACTAGCCCCAAAGCCCAATCACATTGATCATAAGAAAATTATTGCAATGTTTAATACAAAACCACTGGCAATTCAGCTAAGACTACAAAAGCAACTACCAACAAAGATCAACGCAATTTGTACGCTGAACCCCCAGTCATCCTCCAGGTTGTCCTTCCAAAATTTGAATTAAGTTGCATCTCCAATCCGACAAAAACGGCGCAGTTGAGGTACTAATTTGAGTTATCACCAAAAGAAAGAACAAAAGGACAAACTGAACGGACCGATTTTTTTGTGATGTCATCCGAGGAGCACTGTACTCCGTTCCTCGTCCTCCATAGCAACATTCAGCCTCCCTCTTGCCCTTTTCACCCAGAAAATGTTCTCACCTCTTGTTTTCTCATTATCTGGAGGGTCCTGGAAACGGCAAGCTCAAATCCTAGCAGGAGCGAAACTTATACGGGAATGCAGGTGTAAAGCTTAGGCCAATAATATAAGTGTATTCTGGTATGCCGCTTGACCCTTTCATTGGATCCCCTTCTTTTGACTTGAGTGATAGTTAACATACTACATTCTCCAGGCAAGGAGCAATGAAAGAAAAGCCTGAAGCTGCGCGAGCTCGAGCTCAAAGCTAAACAGAACAGTAGAGATACGACTCGGATACGTCAAGTAGCATGTTTTCCTGCTAAAATGTTCTATTTCCTCGCTTTCTTCAAACCCAATTCCCATTCTTTTAGATCCATACCCATTTGTCAAACATGTTTCGATCCCCGTCGTCGATGCCCTATGAAAACATCGTTTTCTCCTGCACTCTTCATTCAGCAAAGCTCCAAACTCGTCGTTTTCTTATCATCATCCTGGAAACGACAGCCTTAAATCCTAGGAGGAGGATGCCAGCTATGCCCTGAAACTTTGACAAGAGTGTAGGTATAAGGCTTAGGGGCCATTGATACGAGGTTTATGTGGTATGTGACCGCTTTCATCCTCCTTTTGACTCGAATCATCCTGAGGATTCGGAATCGGAATCGAGGTCAAAGGAATATTGTCGATGATATTGGAGTTAATACACTACACTCTTTAGGTCAGCATACCACCCGAGAAGCAACAAAGGATACATGTAGGAAACTGGGAGAGGTCTAGCTCAAAGCTAAGTAGAAAGGTAGAGGCACGAAATGTAAGAGTGTGTTTTCCTTCTGAAAAGTTCCCTCTCCCTCTCACCAAACTAAAAAATCCACCTTTTAAACCCATCCCTTTTCGCCCATAGGTTCCGACCTTCGTCGTTACTAATGGAATGAAAACACCGTCTTACGAAAAAGTCCCGGATACAACACGAGATTTGGAGCGATGTTGTGTTGGTTGGCATACCATTGTTGAACACACGAGGAATAGGAAACGTTCAGTCGTTTGTGAGTTTTGAGATTCCTTCTGCCGTTTCTGGCTAACTGATGCGATTGTCTATGTGTAGAGTCCCGGAAAGAGACCGGCGGGCCATAGAAGGTCAATGAAGAATCGAACAAACCTGGGTCGAACACTCCATTTTCAGAGGTAAGCCCCACCCTTTGTTTCCGCTTCCACCTCACACTTGTGTCTGACTTTCACTCTCGTTCTCCCAAAGATCCACCTGCGGACGCTGGCATAAATGGCGCGAAACAATATTACCGGAACGGGAGCAGGAGGAGCGCAGAAGGGGGATGTAATGATTCGGAAAGCCGGTGCAAAGGCTGCTAGTCAAGCAGAGCAACACGATGATGACGCCTGTTATATAATTCGAGTGCGAGCTCGAAGACTGCAAGGTGCGTATTCGTTTGTGACATTTCATTTGTGGGGCAATTTCGACTGACTTTTTTTTCGTTTTTTTTGATCTACGTCACACAGTGCAGCAGCTATCAAGACTTGGCGGTCTACATCTCTTTCGTTGGCGTTTGAGGCGGAGATTCCTATGGATTGAGATTATTTCCTGTACGAACAAACGTTGTGCTAATTTTGGTTTCTGTATCATTTTACTCGTGTGCTCTTCTTCCGCTACCAGGACAGCGAGTTCGATAATGAATTGAATAAATAAATACATCGTGGACGGTATGTATAATATATAACAGACACAAAGATATGGGTCTGGCCTGATCAGATAGATACAACGTACTTAACCTCCTACATGACTATGAACAAAACCCTTGCTCTGCCAAAACCTCCGTCCCACTATTCTTCACCTTCACCGTGCACGTCTCAAAACATTTTTCCAATGATTCTGATAGGCACAGCGCTATCTCAGCTCCAGCCCAAACACTGCGAAATCGGAAGGGTAGCTGAACGAGTGAAGGGATATGTCCTGTGAGAAGTGCTGTGAACCGGATAGGTCAGGCAATTGCGTTGGGGCTACTATCGTTGCCGGGATGAGGGATAGATGATATATCCGGGGTAATGCCATCAATCGGTATCGCCGGAACTGGGGTAACGTCTGCGATAACGTCTGCTTCCAATGGCGTAGAAAGTCGTCCTTGGCCCTCGATTGCTTGGGCGGTGGTAGGAGATGCGAAGGATGGATAAAGTTGGAAAATGGCTCGTGGTTTTTTGTGAGATAACCTTCGTGTATACGATGAGTATAAAAACTCACAAGAAAAGACAAAACAGAAAGGACTCACAAAATTCACAAGAAAACCAAAAAACAAAGAAAAACTCACATGCCCAGTACCGGAAACCCTCTCCCCCGCTAATGCAGCCACGCATTAGCTGCGTACCCTTCAAGAAACAGAGTCATCCAAAACAGAGATATACCTTGTATACCGGCACATGTTTTGTTGGTTTGTTTAGAGGGAGGTTTCCTGGAGAAGACAATGCAACGACATCAGGAAAAAATTAATTACTCTGGAATCACTGCCCGGTTTATCCGCGTCATCGTAGTCCCACGCCAAGACTCCAGAGTCTACGGTCGTTATTGATAGCACCTGTAGGAACCACCTGAATTCCATAGATACAGGTTGGATTCTCGTATGAATCAGTATCTCCAAGTACTTGCACAAGTACCATTTATTTAACTATCTACGTCGTTTTCTCTTCTGCGGCCTTTCAACATCCTCCATTTCAGCTGCTTCTAAGAGTGAGTGAACGTAGGGCTGGTAGCGGAAGAGCAAGAAGTCCCGGTGGCGCAGGTAGGGATTGACATAGAATTTTGAGCATTTATCGAGAGCAGTGTTGGAGTCCCAAGCGATGTTATCTGTATTAGGGCCGAACTCAGGAATCAGATGGCAGGTCTGTTTGATAGTGCTGGCTAATACAATTCCAGAGTGCTGAACTCGTTGTCTGGTAGCATATGAAAGTTGATACATTCCCAAAGCATCATTATATTTGTTGAATGGCGTGAACCAGTCCACAAATGCAAGTAAAGGTGATGTTGGAGCTAGTTCGTATGGTAATTTGAACAGGAGCCGGACTCGAGCTATCTGCATACCTGTAAATCGGAGATGAGAATATGTATAATAAAAATGCGCGACAGTTCCTACCACTTAATGGACCTGTCAAAGGATCAGGCCGCCCGGTACAAATGATCACCGTACTTGTTTTAGCTGGAGAACCGATTTTGATACCCATGGCAGTGACTGATGCAGGCATGCCAGTTGTCGCATACACGGTGTCAGTTGTTTTTTCATTCATGGCTTCAGCTACAGCAGGCAGTGTCAACACTATCTTTTTCCAGACCGGTGATGCGATTAATTTGCGTTCATGCGTGAAATCATCCAAAGTACGACTTTCTAAGTTAGGAAAGTATACTCGAGAGCTGAGACGAGCCCTAGTCGTCAGCTAACAAGCTAGGCAACTATGTATGCGATTAATCGAGGATTGGACCATGCGTCCTAACTATGTTTACCTGGGTCGATGGTAAACCATACACATCTTCGTATAGATGGCTTATGAGAACTTGGTCCTAACTCTCGAAAGTTAGCAGACTCACCCATAAACCGCCAAGGGTCTCATATATGAGCTAGTTACTTGCTTCGTATCAAGGGATCGAAGACCTGCGAGGCTATTTAACACGTGGCACTTATTCCAGTGGCTCTTATCGAGTCCTAACTTGGTTTCACCCGAAATGTTATTCGATGATACTGAGTACTTGTACTAAATGGAACGAAAAGCCAAAAGATATGAAATGACATGATATGATACGACGTAAGTGTCGATATATGCGACATACATTAAAAGATATGTAATAAGAAGCTAGGATACTTTGGCACTCAACGGAGGAATTGTTGAGAGTACGTCCAAGTACGTTGGGCGAGCTAGGCCATAGTTCACAGGGACCGGTACCGACATTCCGATGCCAGATCAGTTATGACTCGTGTTACCATGCGGAACTAGAAGCTGGAGTATATCCAAAGGTTAAAAGAATTATCAAGGCACTCTAAACCAACTCTGGACAAGTTAGCCGATCCGTTTAACCATCCGATCCGTCGGACCTTTTACTCGAAATGGAAGAATCCTACGAAAACTAGTTAGGAAGGACTATCCAGGTGATCGGTTTACCTGGGAGTGGAATTGGGGTCGACGTTTCAACATTTTCTTGAATATTGTTTGGAGTTTGAGGATTTTAATATTATTTATTATTTTACGGTATATATACTCCGCACGTATGTATCCTAACTTTAGATTACCCAGTGCGGATCTCACCTTATATTATATTTTGCTCAGTATCTGCCGGAGTGGGCGTCTGAGAAGTGCAAACCAGCGGGAAAACTCCTGTGTAGCCAATAAGAAAAGAAAAGTTACGAAATTTGCCCGGTCAAGGTTGTGGTGAACTAGACCGCGTATCTACCAAAAAGTTGTCCTATCTTCGTTGGGAAGTTGAGCCCTTGCCCCCCTTCGTTGATCTATCCAAAAGTCCATACGAGGAAGTTGAGCCCTAGCCCCTTCGTCACTGGCACAAGTCCGTTTCGAGTTTAGTTTAAGTTAGAAAGGCCAGTGCGCCCCTACTTCGACTAAAAGCGATACAAAGTTATATAAAAACCTAGTTAGGCTACATCGTAGTCGAGCGTCGAAGCAGTTGAGCCCTAGCTCCTGTGGACAAAGAAAACCTAAAAAGCGATAGATTCTTGCGGAACCCGCGTAACCTTTGACAAGCACACTCGCACCTTTATAAAATTTGATAAGGCGGAACCTGTCCTAACTTACCTAAATACATTTTGGGTTTAGTTTTGGTTTTGGGTTGTGGTAGTAGTGATCCCACGAACTGCGCGTTATCTGGAGCCCACCGCGAGGGGTTCTAAAAAGAATCTATAGGCCTAAAAGCCACAAAGACCCTTTGTACGTTGCAAAAACAAGATAGGCGAACCATCGTCAAAGCGTAACACTCGGAATTCATCTCGAGTCCAAATCGTTGACTTTGGGGAGTTAGATCGCGTCGAAGCACGTCAAAGAAAAGCAAAATCAGTGAACCCTTCGTCAGATAACAGAGGGCGAACTCGTAAAGCAAAAGAAAAAGCAACGGTAGACGAACCAGAAGGTCCTTCTATTGGAGCATACCCAAAATCTCCTGCTGTACGTTCGGCGTCTCAAGACAACGACGACCAGTTTAGAGAACAACCAGAATCACCTTTAACACCGATCGGCGAAAGTCCTAACTCTAATAACGAGCAAGGACCGAATCCTTTCAACTTCGAATCAATCAATCTCGCCTCTACACAAACCCCAACACTTTCTTTCGACTATCCGTCTATTTTCTCGTCTTGGTTTCAGTCTTCCTTTCCAAATCTCAATCTCTCGCATTCTATCTCGTCTACTTCTCATCCTATCTTTTTATCATCGACAAACATGTCAAATCGGAACAATATTCCTCAGATCGGGTTACCAACCCTTTCGAACGATGCGGTAACACAGTTGGCTGCTGCAGCCGAAAAGTTACCGAAGTTATACAAAACCCCTCCTATCTTGAATATCGAAGACCCAGTCGGAGTTATTCAATGGTTTGAGGCAGCAGAATGGATCTTTGATTCGAACGGCATTACGTCGGATGATGCGAAGTTAAAACTAGCTCTGGATTGGAGTACATATCCGACCAGAAAGCTATTTATGGGCATGAAGAGTGTTAGGACACCTAATTACGATGAATTCGTAAAAGAGGTCCGGAATATTCTTCCTGAAGAAATGCTAGATGTCGCAGGGTCAATGTACGAGTTAGACCGAATTGTCAACGAATATGAACCACTGAGTATAAGGCAGAAAGCCGAGTTTCGACTTTATAACGTTCTGTTTGTAACAGAATGTGAAAAGTTAATGACGGATCGACCCATCCTAGCTAATAGGGATGCGGTACGCACCTACTTGAAGGTATTCGAAGAGAGTACTCGAAGTATGGTGTTTGATCAAGTTAGGAGGGATGTAAAACCGGCAACGATCGGTAATCGAAGAAAAGAGGATCCTATTACGCTTAAAGAAGCTGTAGCGGCGGCGGAAAAGGTCTTCTCATCGTCGAACTACGAATCTATATACGGCCTAACTTCTGTAAGGTCGTCGGGTATTGGTTCTACAAACCCAGAATCGTATAGGCGAAGCCAAATAGCCTATCCACTCACGTCGGGTCTACCGCCCAGTCGAACTTTGACTACCTTAAAAGTGTCAGGAAGATTAAGCAGGAGAATGATGTTGAAGGAGGCATTTCAGATTTGTGGAAGTCCGCTTCCAAAGATAGTGTTAATGAGAAAGAGAAGTTAGAGTTCGAAAAAGAGCGTCTAGCATCTCAACAGGATGTCAATGAAGCATGGTTAAAGGAAATGCGTCAAATGACATTAAAAGTCGGCGAAGGTCTTAGTACGGTAGCCTCCCTAGTTGGAGCAGCTGTGTCGCAACGGCAGCCTAACTTTGAAGGGAATCAGAGTCGGTACGGATTTAATCAATCCGGACCCTCTGGACCAAGTGCTCGATATGGGAACACATATTCAAACACTGGACCTCGGCAAATGCTTTGTTTCATGTGTAGAGCAAAGGACCACTTGTTAGCAGCGTGTCCTATCTATCAGGATTACGTTAAAAGAGGATGGTTGGTTCCAGAAGGCAACGGTTCAACTCGTATGAAATTGCGGGATGAAGTTAGGATGCCTAGGGATGACGAAAATACTCCTCGTTATAAATTAATCGAAGATATAGCTAAGTCCCGAGGTTGGGGCAAGGCTGAATCTTACTTTGCAAATATGGTTGATGAAGAAGAAGACGAAATGAATCGTCAACTTGATCCTGAAGATCAGGTACAAGTCCTCCTACGCGAACTAGCTGAGGCCAAAAATGCCATGCTGCAGATGAACCAACAAAGGCCATCTGATGAAGTTAGACGGTTTAATGATAGATCATATCCGGATCATTCACAAAATACTGACCGACCTAACTTGGGAAAAAACTATTAGACTCGATGAAGGAGCCTAGACCTGGTCGTGGTATCTACCAAATGGGGAGAAACTACGCTAGCTTGTTTGTGCAGGCACCGGAGAGTCCTTTCAGCAAAAATCCCAATAAAACGAACAATGATCGAAGGGGACCACTTCCGGGACCTCTGAAATCAGCGTTTAAAAAGAAAGTCGCGTTTGATGGTGTACTTATGCCTCCAAGAGATAGATTTGATGGTATTCCTAACCGGAATTTCCGTCGAACTAGGGACACAAGTACGGAGATTGAAAGTGAGCCAGCGGAGAAAGTTAGGACGGAAATAGTATCAAAGGAACAGCCTAGTGCTGGTTATGGGGACATCAGACCGTCTCCTGCCACTGCGAAGCGACCTTTTGACGATGTCCGACCTATCACCTTCCGGCCACAACCTGAGACAGATGTACGGAACCGTCGTTCTGAAGTACCTAACTCTCATACACTGGATCAGTCTCACCCATTCACTATGTCAAATGAACGAGAAAAATCGAAACAACCTAGCTATCGAGTTAGGAACGAATTGTTTAAGGATGGTTTAGCAGAAGAAGTAGCTACCAAAGTTTTGGAAGGCACCGTTCAGCTATCCATCGAAGAGATGCTAGGAATTTCTTCGTTAGTGAAGAAGATTCTGGAAAGGAAACTCAAGAATCGACGAGTTGAGCCTAAACGGGGAAAGTCAGCGTATGTAGCTGTCCTAACTGATAACGGCGAAACCCAGATTCCGGAAATGCCCACAGGAGTATTAATGCGCGGTAATTATATCGACATTGATGACCTAGCTCTCGCACCAGAGATCATGTTTGAGTATCTGTCCGAAGAAAGAGACGGAATGCCTGCAGGATCTTGGGTACAAAAAGATGTGGTAGAATGTTTTCATAATGACCTACCCATCGACGATGAGAGACGCGATATGATTGTTGTAGCGGAAACAGCAAAGGACTACGATCAATTGCGGCTCGAATCAATCACAGAAACGAAATTGTTGAAGGAATCTTAGATTCTGGATCACAGATTGTTTCGATTGATCGTTTAGTGGCTACTCAGTTGGGCCTAACTTGGGACCCCAACGTAACTCTTCAAATGCAGGATTCACATGGAGGGTTGGGTAGAACTGAGGGTTTAGCTAGGAACGTCCCATTTACATTTGGTGACCTTACTATCTACCTACAATTGCACGTTCAAAATCGTGCACCATATATGTTACTTATGGGAAGACCATTCGATGCGCTAACCGAAAGCAACGTTAAAACCTTTGCAAACGGTGATACAGGAACTCACAATCACTTGCCCTAACTCTAAACGGCAATGTGTAGTTCCTACGTTCGCTCGTGGCAAGTTAGCCAATGTCATGAAAGTTGATACTTTCGAGATATGAGGTGCCTAACTATAAAAATATGTCTACACCTGAAGAGCCACGTAAACCAGAGCCAGATGGAAATTTTCGAGCCTCGAAGATCTGACTAGCGATCAGGGAGAGGAGGAAATCGCTATTGGGTTCCATTTTAATGAGCAGGGTGAATTAGAAGTGGATGGTTGGCGCCAATCCGAAGGAAAACAATTTACGAGGGCAGAACTTGCGGAGTCGTACTGGTTGGCATCTGAAGAACAAGTCCGAAAGGAATGTATGGATGGTGCCGCCACTGTCGAATCGTATTTGCAAAAGTTAGGACCAGTGTGGAACGCAACAGCGTCACATCGGACCTATATGCAAACTGTCAAATCGGGACAAGACGTTCCTATGAATGAAAAAGTAATGGAAAATAATGAAGAAACAACTTTTACGCTATGTGATACGTTTATGACATTTGAGGCAGACGATCAAAATCTGTCCTATCTTATGAAAAGCGAAGAGAAACCCAAGTTTCATGGAAATCTTTTAAACGATTAGCTCGACAACCTGTTCCAGGGAAGAAAGGTTTTAGAGAACCGTCGGTTTACGTTCCTAAAAAGAACAAACCAAGACAGTGTCAAAAGTACGAGTTAGTAAGAGTTTATGGGTCGAAAAAGTACAAGCCCGTCGCTCTTAAAGTTAGGCCGGTGAAAGCTGAATTATCTGAAGAATTTCGGATAAAGAGGCATATAACTGGCGAACCATTGAAGGATATGCCTGAGCTACCTATCAATCCTCCAGATTTCGTGCCAACAGGACGATATACTCAGGAGAGGATGGAAGCTTGGACAAATCTCACGACGATGGTTTCTTATGGCCTGAAGAAAGGAAGCTCATGCATGAATTTATGAGACTTCAAGAGAAAGGCATTTGCGTGGTGTCCGGAAGAAGGAGGAACTTTTAAACGAGAGTTCTTCCCTCCAGTTAGGATACCAACTCAAGCACACAAGCCATGGGTGGAGAGAAATATTCCGATCCCACCTGGAATTTATGCCGACGTGTGCAAAATTATTAAAGATAAGATAGATGCAGGAATTTACGAACCATCGAACGCTAGTTATCGTTCCAAGTGGTTCTGTGTCCTGAAGAAAGATGGAAAGTCACTTAGGCTAGTACACAGTCTTGAACCACTGAATAAAGTCACGATTCAACACTCTGGCATACCTCCAGCTACTGCAGATGTAGCTAGGCACTTTGCTGGACAAAGCTGTGGAACAACCTTCGATGTTTATGTTGGATACGACGAAAGGGAAGTAGAGGAAGATTCCCGAGACCTCACTACCTTTCAAACACCGTTTGGTGCACACCGATTGGTAAAATTGCCAATGGGGTGGACTAATTCGGTTCCTATCTTCCATGACGATATGACATATATTTTACGAGATGAAATACCACATGTAACATGGCCATACGTTGATGATGTACCAGTTAGGGGACCAGCTACTCGTTATGAGCTCCCTGACGGTGAATTTGAAACAATGGAAGGCAATAAAGGAGTTAGGAGGTTCGTTTGGGAACATTTTCAGGATCTAAACAGGATCGTTCAGCATCTAAAGTATGCTGGAGGAACGTTCTCGGGACCGAAAACCTTTTTATGCCGACCAGAAATTGTTGTAGTTGGGCATAAATGCACTTACGAGGGCCGAGTACCTGAAGATAAGATTGCAGAAGTTGTCCTAACTTGGCCTGCATGCAAAGATAAAAGCGATGTTAGAGCATTCTTGGGAACTGCTGGTCAGCTTCGAATGTTCATAGACAATTATGCAAAGAAAGCAGAGCCTTTGACTCAACTCACTCGTAATGTTCCCTGGGAATGGGGACCAAAACAGGAGTTAGCTATGAGGTTACTTAAAGAAGGAATTCAAAAAGCACCAGCTTTACGTCCTATCAACTATGAATGGGATGTTAACTTGTCTGTCGATACTTCGTACAAGGCAGTAGGTTGGTACCTTTACCAACTCGACCCGAAGGATCCTAAGAAGAAATTCTTTAATTATTTCGGGTCCCTAACTCTAAATGAGCAAGAGGCACGATTCTCTCAAGCTAAGCGAGAACTATATGGATTAAAATTAGCCCTTGAAGCAAGTTATTATCAAATTTACGGGAGTAGACGCCTAACTGTCGAAACCGATGCCAGCTATATTAAAGGCATGTTAGATAATCCAGTTGCGGTCCGAATGCGACTATAAATTGCTGGATCGAAGATATACAAAAATATCACTTCGCATTAGTACATGTCAAAGGAATCAAGCATGGATCTGACGGCCTATCTCGTATTACACCGGGTGGCTGGCAACCTGCTCGACCCCCAGTTAATCCAGAAGACTATAATGACGAAGATAATGGAGAACCAATTCCGTTCTCAGTAGCAGAACAGGTTGAGGAACTACCATACAACTTTGATGAATTTAAAGACAAAATTGATCCTCGAAGTGGCTTCCTAACTATGGATGTTTATGCCACAAGCGTTGATGATTTTGAAGATGACCTGCAAGCACATGTTGACGAAGAACGAATGTTCGAATTCAAAAGGCATCAGATGTATGAAGACTCGGGTATGCCTATGATGGTGTTTACTCAAGATTTATATCCAGAGGAACATGGAACGTTCGATACTGAAAATCCTTACTCTGTCAAACACCGGACGGAGTTAGGCAACCGTTACGATGAACTGTTACCAAAAATCAAGGAGTGGCATGACAATCCTAACTTGGATTCGTTCGCCACCATGACGCAGAAAGAAAAAGATAATTTAATACAAAAAGCTAAGAAATTCTTTGTTGATCAAGGAAGGCTATATAGGTGTCCTAACTCTTCAGAAGGATTGCCGCAGTTAGTCGTTGATAAGGATAAGAGAATGCGAATCCTATACGGAGCGCATGATAGTGTGGGACACAAAGGATCCTTTGCAACCCAAGAATTGATTGAAAAACGATTCTGGTTGGCCAGAGGTAGCGAAGGACGTACACTGGTATGTTTCTTCGTGTGTACCATGTCAAAACCGGCAGATGCGTTTAATCAAAACGCCTCCTAACTTGACACACACACCGTCTCTATCCCAAAAGATACATGTTGACACGATGGTGATGTCTCCTGCAAGTAATGGATGTAAATATATAGTATTGAGAATAGAATAATAGAATAATATGTTATGCTCGTTTTGAGGGAGCTTTTATACTCTACTACAGGTATTCTAGATAGTTCTACAAGATACTTACGAGTTCTGTAAAGTACCATGTATCAGTAATCAAATGAGTCAAGTATTAGTAAGTATATCGGAAGTATAAGAGTCCGATAGTGTAGATCCGAAGTTGTACTACTTAATAAGGAAAGTCAAAGCAATAATTACAACACTCCCCCTCAACGAGGATCTACCTTAGTCATACCAAGAAGCTTGACAAAATGTTCGTGCTTTGGTTTCGGAAGTGATTTGGTGAATATATCAGTGATGTTGTCATCTGTGGCGCAGTATTGTACTGTTACTTCGTTAGAAGCAATATGCTCGCAGATGAAGTGGTGTCGAATGTCAATGTGTTTTGACCGGGCGTGAAATTGTGAGTTTTCAGTGAATTTAATGGCGGCCTGATTGTCAACGTGTATGACAGTTGGGCCGCTTGGCGGAATACCAAGTTCGGTAATTAATTCCCGGATCCAAAGACATTCTTGTGTAGCATTGCTGACAGCCATGTATTCAGCTTCCATTGTAGAAAGTGCTACGGTGGGTTGTTTCTTTGAATACCATGATACGGCTGCCTGACCAAACATAACAGCATATCCAGAAATGGATTTTCGGTCAAGTGGGCTCATTCCCCAATTGGCGTCGGAATATATTTCAGGATCGGAATCGGATGGATAATATGTGATGCCCAAATTGAGTGTACCTTTGATGTATCGAAGTACACGTTTTGCTGCGGTCCAATGAGCTGGTGATGGGTTACTCATGAACTGAGAAAGTTCATGGACAGTGTGTTTGAGATCTGGACGAGTGGCAACTGCGGCAAAATTAAATGATCCAACGGCGGCTGCATATTCATGAATTAATTTTGGATCAGGTGTACTGTTTTCGGGGGTTTTGTCGAGCTTGACATTTGAGTCTAGTGGTGTTGCAACGGGGTGACATTCAGACATACCAAATCTCTCAAGGATCTTTTTGAGATATTGGGTCTGGGTCAGGGTAATGGAGCCGGTGGATGTGTCTCGTGTTACTTCCATGCCTAAGATCTGTTTGACCGGGCCTAAGTCCTGAGTGTCAAACTTTGAGCCAAGTTCGGATTTTACTTTTGACATCAAAGTGTCAGATGATGCCAATATTGTCATGTCGTCTACGTGTACGGCAACAATGACAATTCCTGATGTGTTATTTCGGGTGTAAACACATTGATCTGCAATGAGGCGAGTAAATCCAAGGCTGAGAAACTCGGCATTGAGTTTCTTATTCCAGATAGCACCAGACTGTTTTAGTCCATATAGGGGCCGAATGAGTTTACAAACTCTGTTCGTGCCATCTTCATATCCTGGTGGTTGCTCCATATAGATGGTCTCGTCCAATTGACCATTGAGATAAGCTCCAACTACATCCATAGTGTGGATGCCAAGTTTATATCGAGCTGCAATAGCTATAAGTGTACGAAAGGTTTCAAGTCGGACAACAGGGGCAAATGTTTCGGTGAAATCAATTCCAGGTATTTGGGAAAATCCTTTAGCAACAAGTCGGCCCTTATATCGAGTAATAGCACCAGTGTGGTCGCGTTTGAGTTTGAATGTCCATTTACATTTGACAGGTTTTCGGTTTGGAGGTAATTCAGTGAGTTCTCAAGTGCCGGTAGATTTTAATTGATTGATTTCTTATCCATGGCTTCGCGCCATTGGATTGAGTCATGCCGGGAGATTGCATCATTGTAGGAGATGGGCCCATCAGAGTTTTCTGCATGATTTGAGAGTAGGGAAAAATCGGATGGGAGTGAAGAGTCATTAGGGTCTTGGGTTGGATCAACTGGAACCATAGTTCTCCAACCGGCTGGCCTACTTCTGGCCTGGGGATTATTCAAGACTCTATAATTAATGGGATCCTGCTGTGCAATGCGAGTGGACCGTTTAGATGGCGCAGGTGGCATTTCCATAGATGGTTTACTCTTTTTGGGAGTTTCTGGCATAGGTGGGCTATCATTTTCTTCGGCATTATCTTCTTCGGCATCTGAACCCGGAATTTGCTCGTTACTCCCCCTCTCCCCCTCGAGCAATGGAGGGTTATTATTTCCGGCAGGTGGAATATCCGTGGGCCGTGGTACTGTATAGTCCGATGGGTACATTTGATTTTCAAAGACAACATTTCGGGAAGTTTGAATTTGACGTGCTCGTGGGTTCCAATATCTCCATGCTTTTCCATGGTCAGATAATCCCACAAAAATGTATTCTCGAGCTTTAGGATCAAGCTTCGAGTTTTTGCCGTCTTGTTGTAATACCCAGCATTTGATTCCAAATTCCTGCAGCATTGAGATATCAGGCTTTTTACCGCTGAAAGCCTCTTCTGGTGTAATAAAATTCTTCAATGCACGTGTGGGGGAACGGTTCCTAAGATAGCACGCATATGCTACGGCTTCCGGCCAAAGGAAGTGCGGGATGTTATGCTCTAACATCATTGCTCGAGCGTGTTCCACTAGTGTTCTATTCAGTCTTTCCGCAACTCCGTTTTGGGCGGGTGAATGGGCGGCTGTGATCTCGTGTTTAATTCCACAAGATTTGAGGTAGTCAATGACCTCATGATCAATATATTCACCACCGCCATCGAAGCGCATGGCCTTCAAGTCTTTTCCTGTCTGTGTTTTGATGTAAGCCTGGTAATTCTTGATTTGTTGTAGTACTTCCTTTTTCTTTGTGAAGTGCACTACAGAATGGCGTTTGGCGCCATCAGTAAAACTGATGTAGTATTGCTCTCCCCGGATACCAGTTGTGCGGGCTGGTCCCCAAACATCGGTAAAGGTCATATCACCGACTTCCTTGTATTCAGTTTCGGCATGCTGTGGGAATGGAGTGACGTGGGATTTTGCCCGTATACATGAAATGCATTGTGGCAAGTTGTCAGATGAATTTATTTCCATTCCGGTGACCATATTCTTTTCCTTCATCATCCGGATTGATCCCATATAGATATGTCCCATGATCTTATGCCAGTCGTGCCAAGTGCGATTTTGTGGAGCATGTGCTGCATATGAATGAATAGGGAGTTTGGTAGTGACATCAATGGGATACAAGCCATTGGTTTTCGTGCCAGTAATGATAATTTTGTTGGCTTGGTTTGGTGCTGTGACATCTATTCCCTTCTGGTGGAATTTAATTCCACAATTCATATCGGTCATCTTGCTGATGGATAGCAAGTTGAATGGCGACGATGGACAGTGAATGGCATCTCGGAGTAAGATGGTATAACTTTGGTTGCCTACCCGGGTTTGAATTTCAATATTTCCTTTTCCAATGCCGGGGGCGGAGCTGCCTACACCACGAATAGGGTGATCTTTTAATTCTGCATATGTGAGGAATGCAGAGCGATCTCTAATTAAGTGTGAGGTAGTGCCGGAGTCGGCAATCCAATTAGAGATGGGTGTAGTGGCAGGTAACGCGATGTCTTCAGCAATGAAGGCATAGTCTGGGTCTGAGTATGCTGTATGCGAGTGGTTCTGGAAATTTTTGCCACCAAAATTACCATTGCCATTCCGATTAGTTCCTGGCTTTCCTCTATGCTGGTTATCCCTTTTTCGAGTACAACATTCTTTCTGAATGTGTCCGGCACGCCCACAATAGTAACAGGTGACATTTGAATTGAATTTAGATTTATTGTGGGGATGTGGCGACGAGCTGTGATGGGGCTTGCCGCTTTGAGCTGAAAGGGCTATTTCGGGGGATGAATTCTTGGAGTGTCTGCGAAGATCGTCTTCCAAAATTTTAGCAATAAGTTTGGAAGAGTCCGGATCAACTGTATCTGTAATAGTTGATTTGTTGATGGAGGAAGCAAATTGGTCCCATGAGTCAGGAAGTGATGTAAGGAGTGTAGTGGAGAATTCCGATGCTCGAAGTGGTTGTCCTTGATTTGCAAGTTGTTGCTCAAGGCCGCGAAGAGTCCGAATGTGCTCTTCAATATCAGCTCCCTCGGCACAATGTGTGCGGAAGAGCTTTCGGCGGGTAGCTATAATGCTAATTGTACCCGCAGCTTCATACATGGTTTTCAGTGTGTTTCATGCTTCCTTTGCAGCTTTTGCACCTGCGATGTAGACGAGAACACTATCATCTACACGCAACCTGATTGTGGAAAGTGCCTTTCGGTCTTTCTCTTTCCATGCTTCAACTTCGGATTGATTTGATCTGTCCGAACTGATAGCTGGCACGGCGGACTCGATGTATTTAATCAAGCCGAGATCTGTCAAGATGTCATTCATCTTGATCTGCCAAACGTTATAATTGGCCGAGCCGTGCAGAGGGTCAATTCGATAAGTTGTCGATGACTCTGTGGACATGATGGAATGTATTGGGTGTAAGCGAGGAAGGATACGAGCTTAGATGTATGAGCAGAAAAGCAGAGATTTAGTAGCGAGCAAGTTCAGTAGGGGCCGGGGCCCATAACCTATTGAGAATAGAATAATAGAATAATATGTTATGCTCGTTTTGAGGGAGCTTTTATACTCTACTACAGGTATTCTAGATAGTTCTACAAGATACTTACGAGTTCTGTAAAGTACCATGTATCAGTAATCAAATGAGTCAAGTATTAGTAAGTATATCGGAAGTATAAGAGTCCGATAGTGTAGATCCGAAGTTGTACTACTTAATAAGGAAAGTCAAAGCAATAATTACAACATATAGTACATGCTCGAGATTCGTTATCATCTTGGTCGGAAGCCCGCGCTCTTAGACAGGAAAATGCTAGGACACTGGGCGAATGGTTTTTCGACGATATTATATGCAGATGGGGGTGTCCTTACGAAGTTGTCACGGATAACGCACCCCAAATGAAAAATATGTTGAGCTGGCTAGAAAATAAGTACGGAATTTGAGGAATTTGAATTTCTCCTTATAATTCACAGGCCAATGGCAAGATAGAACAAGCTCACCTTGATATTCGGCAAGCTTTAGCTAAATCTACAGGGGGAGACGTATCCAAGTGGTTCTACTTCCTGAAACACATTTTATGGGCCGATCGAGTTACACCTCGTCGCGGTCTGGGATGTTCACCTTATTTCTTGGTGACTGGAGCCGAACCTATCTTACCATTCGATATTGTTGAATCTACATGGTTAGTAGACACACCAAATCGTGTCCTAACTCGTGAAGAACTCATTGGCTTACGAGCCAAAGCATTATCACAAACATCGGACCTTTGTACTCGA
>JAACJN010000343.1:0-44382 GCA_013368555.1 Collybiopsis confluens
GCGGATTGGTTCGATGGACTTGACAAATTTTTAGCGAGCCTGAAACTGGATTTCTTACAGTCGTTATCTACGGACCTCCCGGTCCAAACATATTTCAACGGTTTCACACAGTGGCTTCTTACAATTCATGACATGTTGGATGAGGGTTACAGGAGTCGGCCTCGCGCTTCTTCTCGGTCAGTTAAAAACAGGATCAAAGCGGTACTCTACGATTGGGAGACGTTAGGTGGTAATGTCACATATTTGCAGATGATGGAAGTGATGCGTTTTTTTGACGGGGAGGAACTAGTCACTCGTTGGGATGGTGGCAGTAAAAGTCGTTAGGTTAGTCTTTTGTATACCGTGTCCATGTTTTGTATTACATCTAGGCAGTTGTACATAACTACCCATGCCCTAACGTACTCGCATTGATCATAACAATATTGTAATCTGCTTCTTGCAACCCCGACTTTTGCAGAGTCGGACTCTGCGTTTGTAGCTGTAAGTTTCCAATAATCTCCGCTCAAGACAAATGTTTAACCCACAGCCGTACCTAGCGTTCGTGCACTCCTACCAAGTGCTCTTGCTAAGGAGTTCCAGATGGTCTATTCTGTGGAAACGGACAGTTCAACTGTCTTAAAGGATATGTATACCAATGCGGTGGAGGTGGGAAACTTGCGTGCGTTTATGGCCCTCGTGACGATTGCTCGAAATAATTGCCCGAAATAATCTGCGCTTGAGTGTGAAAAATATGCTCCAATTTTGCCATATATCTCCCAGTCCTTTTCTAACTTGTATACGCTTGTATTGTTTTACGAATACCGCTGGATCAAAGTGGATTGTTTTATTGTTAAATATCTTGTTATTCCCCTTTTAATTAGGGGGGAGAATGTTTCTCCATAGGTCGCAGATGAGAGAGATGCTCTCTCGGTGCAACTGGACCTTTGGCATAAAAAGCTGGTCGGCTATCGTACCTGAATGCAGCCCGATAAATACAGCTTTGACACTCCACGTGCAATTTCTCACGACTAAGTCTCTCTTCGCCCAGAGTATGCAGAACTCAGATCGGCAACCCAAAACGCAGTGTCGTCCTCCCTAACTTGTACAACTGTCGTATCACCCTGCACCGTCCCGCTAGATCCATATCCCAATTATCGTAGGCTTGGCAGTAACCAACTGGTTCGCCCGGTTCACGAGAATCGTGTTTTGACCTTCGGTCATCTGGCGATAATACGTCCATCGGAGATCTCCTTGGTTTTCACACACGAAATATTTCAGAGCGTTGTAATCACTCGAACCGAGCTCGCCTGCCCGTCGGATCCCGAGAGCGTCAAGAACGAAATCTCCAACGTGGAGATCGTTGTGGTTTTGATGGGCCGTTTCAGAGGTTTGGCCGGCTTTCATGGCGAGGTAGAGATCACGTTGGTCCGTCCATGATGAACGCATAGCTACCCACTATCAGGGGGATCAAAGAATATTAGTATAAAAAATACACCAATTTCGTTTCTTCTTCCAACTCACCTGATCCAACTCATCATCAAAGTTCATATCCAACGCTCTCCCATTCCAATACGCACCTGCTACACTGGGATCATACCAAACCGTGCTCCGAGGCTCAGCAGCATCAGCCTGATCCCTCTGGTACAACTGATACCTCCTGATTCAAAACCTGCCCATAGAGCATCATCGAGTTCGCCGTCCTACTAAACTTGTTCGGACCATGATCGCCATAGTTGAACAGACTAAGACGGGCCATCTCCGAAGCCGCGTTCAACCTAAGAAAGCAAGCTATTTAAACTTGATAACGGGCCTCGTGCCAAGGTACTCACCTTACTTGGGTGTCGGCGCTCGCAATGGCGGCGGCTTCGATGTGATTGATTAGATTAGATTAGATTAGATGTTCTGGCTTTGTTTGTACACGTGGACGAAGAGCACTATCGGACCCCATACAGTATTATACAGTACGCAGGTGAAATACAAGTTAGATCGCAAATATCATACTAGGCGCAGCTACCTTCGGATCTCGAATCCAATCAACCTTCGACCTACGCGGTTGAAGTGCTATGCAAATCAAAACACAACCCTACCTTCCTTGAACTGGATAGGTCAGCGTATTCTTGCTCATTCGCAGGGGACAAACGTGGAAAACCCAGATTCACAAACCGGATACATGTCACGCCAGTTGAGCTGAGGTGCCCCAACTTCCACCTTGACAAGATCACCTTCTTGAACATTGTATGTGCAAATGGAGCCAATGAGGTCTCCGAAGTTAGTGAGATTAGTTTCGGAAGGATGGCGTTTGATGGCAATGATCTGGGTGGGACGTGGAGACCCTTCAAGAAGTTTTTGGTGATGGTAAGAGGGAGTCGACTTCCTTTGAGAGTATGAACGGAAAGTTCCTCAAGATTAGGTAGTATTTGCAATAACGCGAGTAATTCCTGATCCGTCCAAGGCACCTCGACCGATAGCTTTGTCAACGAACAGTGCGAAAGCTCCAAGAGTTGGGAAAGTTTTGATCGGATGGCGCGAGCTGGGTTCTCTCGACACAATTGCTTCAACGTGAGTGAGGTAAGAGCTGGGGCAGTAATGAAGCGAAGTACTTCATCATCCGGGACCTTGCTCGTCACAGAGAGTGAAGTGAGACTCGGAATGACAATCGGCCTCATATGGGCAGTTGTACGGTGCCCTATGGTGTCCTAAGCAGTTGGAACCGTAGTCGCAACGAATGTTGATACTGGCTTTGTTCCACACGAAAAATATGCGGAGAAGGGGAGCTTGACAAGATGGAGCCGTATGATTTGCCTGCGGCGGTGAAAAGATAGGATAGAAATCCACCAAACGAGTGATCTTTGGTGGCGGCGCTGAAATCGTCGAAGGCCAGAACGACGTTATCCAGGTCCCCAAATAGTCCCTAATAGAGCAAACTACCAGCTATAGGCAATCGACAAAAGAAGGGAAATCAATCCGATGAAGAATTGAAAAAGAAAACTCACATTTGGATGTATTTCCGCTCGTCACCAACGGTTCTTGCAGTCAATACACTAATTCTAGTCCTTCAAACCCACCCCGTCCTGGTTCTGATCCCTAAACCTACCCCTTCCGCACCTAGAGCTCACCACGAGTATCCTAATGTCAGACGTTGATGACTAGGACGGGTTTCGTGTGAGAAGTGACAAGTTAGATACGAGATAGAGCAGTTTTCGAGCTTCTGAGACAAGCGAGGTAGGGACATGATAATGAGGAGTTGGAGCTGTAGAAAGATGCTATAGCCACGGTGAATATTGGTCCATTGCACCAGTACGGAAAGAAAGAAATGAAATTTACGGAATCTGTAGCGCCAGCCAAGTCCCCAAATCTCTTGCGTCCAAGATCCGTGACCGCCTGCGAACTGGGAAGCGTATAGCATTCTTTTCTTTTTCCTGCGTGTGTCCTGAGCTGCGCAAGTTTTGTTCAATCGAACATGACGAACAAAAGAGAGTGAGGGTGGGAAAATCAGAGAGAGTGCACGTGCAGGGTCAAAGCTGATTCTATCAGGCCGCATTTGTACGCCGTCACCGGGAAAGACAGATTGAAACCGAAAAAGGAGCGGTAAAAGAGGCGGTGAAGATAGTAAAAAACCAATTTGGAACAACATTGAATCATCGAGGCCGGAGGTTGGATAACTTGAAATGGGGGAAATTCACATTCACATTCTGTTGCGAGTCACTGAGTGCGTATAATGGAAAGTCGAAATCTGAGGGCAGCTTGTGTTATTGCTCTCTCTCACTATCCATACCGTATTGCCCCCTTGTCATCTACATCTATGTAGTGGTCCAGTTACCTCTACACCACGGATGCGATGGAGAAACTTGATTGTGGAACTTAATATTAGCCTTGGCAGCGCGGCCAAGCTGTTCGAGCTTCCATCTGTCCTGATGCAGATTGTTCAAGAGTAGTAGGTGGTGGTGGAAGAGACAGGAGATGGTTGTTCGAAGTGGAACCGGTCTCGCCTCTATTGCATAGGGTAGGATAACAAGGTGAGCCACAAATCGTGGTCTAGTTCATACAAGCGCGAGCAGCAGAGATGACGAGGATTCCGGTGATAGTTTTGCTGGTGAATTTGCATGCTCTAGCAAACGGCGACAAGATAGGTCATCGTTTAACCATCGCCTGCACAGCCCCGGGAGTCATACGCGGCAGGGTTGGTGAACCAAAACCATTCTCCTAAACGTTGCAGGAGGAAGTAAGAGATTGGATTGACCAGCAGGAGTCAGCCACGGGAGCTGGAGTCAACCCAAATGATGAATAATGATGCGTGTAGGGCGACCGGGTGCACAAGACCCAGCAGAACAAATATTGGCGTTAGTGTTGTTTGAGCATGTAGAATCCTGGAGGGGCTTGAAAAGGTGAGCTTGACCCGACAAGTCGCCGGTGGGTGGGTAGGATTTTGAGCATGGCAAGGTGACAAGCTCACCGCGATTGTTGGTAGCGGGATGCACGAAAGTAATGCGGACGGGGGCATTGTGAAGTCTTCGACGGTAGTAGGTCACGGAAAATATAACCAAAACGAGACGCAATCTCGTTCTGCAGTCGAAAGAGACCGTGACCGAACGGCTCTCGTCTCAACCATGTGATGGGGCAGAGCGCACTTGTCAACAATAGCCCGTCCTCTGGCCAGATGTGTGCAGTGCGAGATGAAAACGTCGGAGTATCTGCTAGTGTGCGTGGTACAGCAGATGACGACATTTAGTGGGCGTCGATTTGACCACTTTCACCTGGATGTTTGCGGCGGAAAGGCTAGATGAGCTGAACAAGAGCCAAATGAGTTGTTGTCGGGCTAGTGGGGAAGTGACTGAAGCTATGGGCGACCAATCAAGTGTTGGCGCCAACTTCGCTGGCCGGTAAACAGGCAGCAACGAGGCACCAAAGGTCAACTGGTCGAAACGATGAATCATCGTGTAGCCGGTGTTTAGTGACTCGAAGTCAGAATCCCCGCAACGGATGTTTATACTGACTTTGTTCCACATGACAGAGATGCGAATTCTCCGGAGAACGGGAGTTTGACGAGATGGAGCCGTATGATCTTTCTGGGGCGATTGAAAGATAGGAAGTGGCTAGAAATGCACCAAACGCCGAAGTTGGTGGAGAACCGAATAGTCCTCAATAGACCAGTCTAACGGAGCAGACTACGACCTATACGCGATTAACATAAGAACGAAAAAAATCCGATGAAATATTGATAAAGAAAACTCACATTTTACGTTGCGAGGGTGCATATCTAATGGTGAGCAACGCCGCTCCAAGTTGACCAGTTAGTCTGTACGTTGGGAAGACGCGAGAGCACCAACATTTCCCCAAGCTGTCGAAGATATACGAAACCTTGCGTAGGGTGGACATGCAGACGTACCATCGTGGCCCTACACCGATCACTTTCTCGATATGCAGATCATCAAGAATATCAACTTCGACGACTGGAGCGATATCCAATATTTTGTATTTAGAGAGATTGTGGTGGTGAAGATAGCAGCAGCAAGAAGAGCGCTGCTCTCATTTACGTGTCTAGTGGTGGGGTGCCCGGCGGCTGGATCCAGCTGGATCCAGGGCCAATTGGTTTGAGCTTGATGTCGTCAGGCGGAGTCTGTGCTGGAAACAGATCCATATCGTTGGCGAAGCTGATCCACCATGCTCTTTTTGTGGCGCGACGGAGGCCGCTACAAAGAGGATGAGGACTAGGAAGAGAAGATGGTACTCGACGAAGGCTGATTGCATAGCCTGCCGCTCCGGAACGGGAATGAATGATCCCGGCGGGATAGAACGAGCATGCAGCAAGCGCGATACGCAGAAATATTAATATTTAGTATCCTAGGACATGGGTAGTTATGTACAACTGCCTAGATGTGATACAAAACATGAATACGGTATACAAAAAACTAACCTAACTACGTTTACTGCCACCATCCCAACGAGTGACTAGTTCCTCCCCGTCAAAAAAATGCATCACTTTCATCATCTTCAAATACGTGACATGACCATTTGATGTCTCCCAATCGTAGAGTAGCGCTTTGATCCTGTTTTTAACTGACCGAGAAAAAGCGCCAGGCCGACTCCTGTAACCGTCATCCAACATTTCACGAATTGTAAGAAGCCACTGTGTGAAACCGTTGAAATATGTTTGGACGGGGAGCGTTTGGAAGTCCGATTATAGGAATGTGATTTTCGAGGCGGAAATGACTTGGTCAACTCCATCAAACCAGGCCTTATAAGGTGTAATGGCAGGAAGCTTACAGGTCGAGGCCAAAGATTTTTTAGCGATGAGCTTTGGTGGGATCGTGGTTTGCCACTGGCCAGGCGAAATCTTTTCGAGACACTTTGCGAACGCCGACCTGGGACACTTTTTTCCTCTTCCTTTACTGCCTCCCAAGAGATTTCTGAGACACTGGGATGAATTTCGAGTGTTTTATTGACTGATGATGAGCGAAGAACAGAAGAGAGAGAGAGGAGAGAGATACGTGAGTAATTGCACGTGCAGTGTCAAAGCTGGGGCTATCGGGCCGCATTCAGACATGACAGCAGAGCGGGTTTGACCAGGTACAGTACTCGAGTACTACTCCACAGAAATATATAAAACGGTAAAATATACAAATCTAATTAAAACAATCGCCGGCGTCCCAGCGAGTCACTAGGTCCTTTCCGTCAAACAAACACAGCACCTCCATGAACTTCGTGTACGTGACATGACCGCCCAGTGTATCCCAATCGTACTGTTCTGCTTTAATTCTGGCTTCATCAGACAAATACGGAAAGCGAGGCCGATCCCCGTAACCCGTCGACAACATTAGACGAATGAGAAATATCCAGTGTGCAAAGCCGGCGAAATATGTTTGGACGGGGAGCATTTGGGAGTCCGATTCTAGGAATTCGATTTTGAAGGCGGAAATGACTTGGTCAACTCCATCAAACCAGGCCTTATAAGGTAGACTGTAAGCGCGAGTGGTGGGTCCAGAGTAATGACAGGAAACTATGAGGATGATGTAAAACAGTGACTCAAGGTCGTGCCGGTAAAGATGACCCTTGTCCCATTCTGTGTTGAGTAAATTGTGAGCCATGAATGGTTTCGTCCCAGTTCGGTGTTTCGATGTTGGGCTTTTGTCCATGCGCGTGAGGAGCGAGGAGAGGTCAAAGTCATTCAGAACACCGTACACTTGGTCGCCCTCACGCCGGAACATGATGTTGGCGATGCTGAGGTCACGATGCAAAATCTTCGGCTGTTCGTAGAGCCAGCGATGAACTGCAGGAAAGTTGTCAGGAACGAATCATAAAAGAATGAGATTAACAACAGACCTTGAAGAATATCGTAGAAGACCTGCGCAAATTCCCTAGCACTCCTCAAGCTGGATAGCGGCTCGAGTTTCTCAAGTACGGTGGCACGCAGGCTGCGCATCTCGTATGCGTCTCCAAAGTGAGATTTGAGTTGTTTCTGAAGGGTATTCTGGTTTGGGTCCTTACCCTCCCAATCCAGACTGTCGACAGAGGCGACAACGCGCGGAAGATGTTGGAGGGCCCACTTATCATTATGTGTCTCAGCATGTGCCCTCGCAGTATCAATCAGCACACTTTCCTTGCTTTGTTCTGAAGGAGGAAAACTGAGCTTGAGGATGAGATGTCCCCCCTTCCACGACTCCTCGGGAGCGAGGGTAGTGCGCTGAGCAGGCTCTACGACCTCCTCCTCGATACATTCCACTTCAAGCACATTCGTCCCTCTCCCTATCAGACCGTCCGAGCGGAAAATGGCCTGGGTAACGCGCAAGACTCTCTTGACACCTTCAACGACCAACGTGTACGTGTATCCAACAAGGGATCCCCAAAGGCACGAGATGCGGTCGCTTCAGCAGAGGTGTATTCGGAGGGTTGTGATTGAACATTGGAAACGACGAAAGATGCGCTCGAGGCATGAGTCGACGAGCCCTGCGAATCCACCTCCTTCTGCTTCCCCTTCCTGTCAATTTTGGGCTTTTTCGACTGCAACTCTGGTTCTTCGCGATCTCCTGGGCTCCTTTTTTTGCTGCACCTCGACTTGAAATACTGAGAGGAACTCAGCTCCATGTTCGGAGTTTATCGTGAGGGAGAGAATGGAAGTGCTGCACTAGCTCTACGAACCAATGTTTTCCCGGTGAAGTTTCGAGGTCCACGGGCTGCAAATAACTAAGAAATGCTCAACGGAAGGCAAGGGAAAGCGTACCTCGCTCTCAATCACGATGGAGCGGCAGTAAAAGACAAACCGAAAGACCGTGTCATCAATCACGAGAGCGAGAGCGATGACGGGACTTCGGATCGCCCCGGCCGAGAATAACCCTCTGCCGTATGCCGCTGCTTGCCGACGAGTCCGTTTGAACAGTGCCGATGCCTTATCTTCCGGATCCGAAGGCGACACACAAGTAACAGCACCCTCAAACGCGGAAGCAAATCTGTATTTTCTGGAGTTGGAGCCGATACGATAGCCGACCAGCTTTTTATGCCAAAGGTCCGGTTGCACCGAGAGAGCATCTCTCTCATCTGCCACCTATAGGCTATGAATAAACAATCTCGCCCTAATTAAAAGGGGAATAACAAGACATTTAACAAGAAAACAATCCATTTTGATCCAGCGATATTCGTAAAACAATACAAGCGTATACAAGTTAGAAAAGGACTGGGAGATATATGGCAAAATTGAAGCATGTTTTTCACACTCAAGCGCAGATGATTTCGGGCAATCGTCACGAGGGCCATAAACGCACGCAAGTTTCCCGCCTCCACCACATTGGTATACATATCCTTTAAGACAGTTGAACTTTCCGTCCCCGCAGAATAGGCCATCTGGAACTCCTTGGCAAGAGCACTTAGTAGGAGTGCACGAAC
The DNA here is from genome assembly GCA_013368555.1 of Collybiopsis confluens. NCBI lineage: Eukaryota > Fungi > Basidiomycota > Agaricomycetes > Agaricales > Omphalotaceae > Collybiopsis > Collybiopsis confluens. The sequence goes on from JAACJN010000343.1 coordinate 8,857, forward strand.
GCTAGGTACGGCTGTGGGTTAAACATTTGTCTTGAGCGGAGATTAGTGGAAACTTACAGCTACAAACGCGGAGTCCGACTCTGCAAAAGTTGGGGTTGCAAGAAGCACAGCGGCAAAAGAGGTGGCGAGGATATTAAAGAGCTGATTTAGAGCAGCATTAAATTATCGAGGATGGACATCGAATGGGTGAAACTCACCTTCATTCTGTTGCGAGTGCGTATAATGGAGAGTCGAAATCTGACGGTAGCTTGTGTTCTGAGCAGCCTTTTATGCTCTTTATGGCCCGGCCACGGCTCAGATAGTCCCGACTGGGGCCATGCTTTGCGGCCTCGTTGTCTACATAGTACATCTATGTAGTGATCTGGCATACGTTCCAGTTACCTACACAGAATGGATCCGTTCAATCGCAGGCGGACATGGTCTTGATTGTGGAGCCCGATATGAGCCTTGGCAATGTGCCAAAGAGCCGACTTGTCGTGCGCATTGATGCTGTTTCTTCAAGTTCTTTCCCTCCCTCTTTAAGTATCTTTCTTTCCACAACGTACATCGGAGAGATTCAAATACCTTTAAGAAGTTTCTATCTGGTATCAGTACCTCTAACAAGAATGTAAAATGAGCATTCCCCGATTCTGTGTTCAACAAACGCTACTAGTACGAGAGAGCTGCAAAAAGATAGTCGAGATTATGAATCTCTGTTTGTGCGCCTGTGGCGCCCATCGCAAGATTAATCAGAACGGACCAAGTGGAGTTGAAATTAAATTTTTACTTTGAATTTTAACATTGGTATCCCACTGTATCGACCATCAATCAACTTAGTACGGCGTCTACTTTGACCGGAACATACCAATTGCTCGATTTGAGCATTCCTGATTCCCGAAACAAGAAAAAACGATTGAGGACGGTTCATAGGCGGTGGTTGCTGGGATTATGGGAAAAACTTAAAATCGAGCCTATTATCCTCCTAAAACCTCAGGCCGATTATCGAGGTCTGAGTTCGTCAGGATAACTTGAAGAGAGAGGGGGAAAAGATGTAAATCTAGAGCAAACATCATGCGTACAACTCGGGCGCGAAAACTAGGTAAACTCATGGGTTATGATAGATCCTTGCCCAAATGAATAAGTGAGCTATATGTCCATGAGTATAACGACTTGCCGTTCATGAGGCTTGACGGCGGATAGTTGACCAAGGAAACTGACAGCTGGCTATGATTATTGTAGAATGACTCGTATTGACTTCAGTGTTTCATGGCACCGGATGACTCGGATATCTAACGAATGCCATTTGACCGGGTTACGAAACTGCCGTCGACGTCGACGTCGATCTCGGATCCACAGCTGCACTAGTCTTGATTCACGAGCAATTCTCTACTTGACTTGGCACGACTGCCTGTAAAATGTCTGCAAATTGGTGGGATTGCCGAGCTTTGACGTTGAAGAATTGGGTGAAAAAAGTGGGCCAGTGTGCACGATCGAACGATAAGCACTCTGTCGGGAAATTTTAAGCATAGTCGTCTGAGCGTCACTGATTTTGACGACAAATACATACTTCCAGGTGCGGGTCATACGGCGATTTAGCAACAGGTAGACGTTAATAACAGCAGGACGGAAACTGGAACGAGAAGGCAGTTAGCACCTCCAAACGGCGTAGTTGAGAAGAACATATTATACATTCCTTGCAGGTGACCAGACACCCGGGATCCGACATCTCATCCTTTTTTCCTGGCGAGAGTTACCTTGATATAGATAGGCAGATGAGGAGGAGGAGGAAAGCGAAAAAAGAAGCCGTGAACTCCCATGACAAAAACACGGAAAGCCTCATCTTTTTTATTATCTGTGGCATGACCTCCACCTAGAGCTCACCGTACACGATGCCACGAGTCACGAGTATCCTAATGTCAGACGTTGATGACTGGGACGGGTTTCGTGTGAGAAGTGAGAAGTTAGATACGAGATAGAGCAGTTTTCGATCTTCGGAGACAAGCGAGGGTAGGGACATGATAATGAGGAGTTGGAGCTGTAGAAAGATGCTATAGCCACGGTGAATATTGGTCCATTGCACCAGTACGGAAAGAATGAAATGAAAATTTACGGAATCTGTAGCGCCAGCCAAGTTCCCAAACCTCTTGCGTCCAAGATCCATGTCCGCCTGTGAGATGGGAAGCGCATGGGGCCTTGAGCATTCTTTTATTTTTTCTGCGTGTGTCCTGAGCTGCGCGAGCTTTGTTAAATCGAACATGACGTTGATGAACGAAAGAGAGTGAGGGTGGGAAAATCAGAGAGATTGCACGTGCAGGGTCAAAGCTGATTGTATCAGGCCGCATTTGTACGCCGTCACCGGCTTTTTTACCGAAAGTCAGATTGCAACCGAAAAAAAAGATCTCTCAGCCTTAAATGATACTGGAAAAGCCTCGCTCTCACCGAGAGATAGAGAACAAGAAAACAAATCAACTTTATTTAGTACTAGTGATACTACTTGATATTAAAGAGTCGTAAGACAATAGAAGCGCATACAAAAATTTGGGTGGATGAAAACGGCTCGCAAGCGTGCTGCAAAGTCGAGCATATGTCTTCATACTCAAGGGCAGGAGATCTTGTTGCATTTCTTGCAACTGGTGCGAACACCGAAATCGCACGAAATTTTGCCGTCTTCGCCGCATTGGTACACATGACCTTTAACGCAGTTCAAAATCCCATCGCCACAGAATAAGCCATTTGGGACACCCTGACAAGAACACTTGGTAGCAACGCATGCACGCTGGTCATGGCTAAGGGTTAAACATTTTTCTGAGGTGAGATTCGTGGAAACTTACAGTTCCCAAGTCAGAGTCCGGTACAGCGAAAGTCGGAGTCGCAAGAAGTAAAGCGGTAGTAAAAGAGGCGGTGAGGATAGTAAAGAACTGATTTAGAGCAACATTGAATCATTGAGGATGGACAATACATGGGTGAAGCTCACCTTCATGAGTCTGTTGCGAGTGCGTATAATGGAAAGTCGAAATCTGAGGGTAGCTTGTGTCGTTAAGCAGCCTTTTATACCCTCTCTCTCTCTCTCTCTCTCACTATCCATGTATTAACCCCTTGGCGTCTACATTGTACATCCATGTAGTTGTCCAGTTACCTCCACAGAACGGATGCGGCGGAGATACTTGATTGTGGAACTCAATATTAGCCTTGGCAACGCGCTAGAGGGCCAAGCTGTTGGAGCTGTCATCTGTCTTGATGCAGATTGTTCGTGTTTCCCTCAAACCTTCTCTTATTCTCTCATTCGCGTTTTTTGATTATTTGTCCTATTTATGTCAGAAAAAAAACGAGTTCATTGTGTTGTGTCTGCGAATGCTTTTTTTCATTATCAGTTCCTGGAACGACTCGGAACACAAATTTGTTCTTCATTCTACGAATCTATGTTGAGTGTAAGTAGAGCAAAAGCTCCGGAAACAAATTGAATACTTGTAAGGTGTGCGCTTGTGGCGTGAGTTCAAAGAGCAACCGGAGTGGAGCTGGAGAATGAGTCATGACATGAACCGAGTAGGAATTTACAGGTATGGTCAAATGATATACCCTAGTATTGGAGTAAGGTAGAGTTAAGAGCGGTAACCGCTGTATCGACGATCTATCAACCTTACATACAGCTTCTACTCCAAGCATCTAACAAAAAACTTGGTAGTCACCCGTTGTCGATCCGTTCCGCGCGGAACATACTAGGGTAGGGACATGATAATGAGGAGTTGGAGCTGTAGAAAGATGCCATAGCCACGGTGAATATCAGTACGGAAAGAAAGAAATGAAAATTTACGGGATCTGTAGCGCCAGCCAAGTTCCCAAAGCTCTTGCGTCCAAGATCGGTGACCCCCTGCGAATTGGGAGGCGTATAGGGCCTTGAGCATTCTTTTTTTTTTCCTGCGTGTGTCCTGAGCTGCGCAATTTGCTTTGATGCGTCGATCACAGTACTTCAAGTTATCGAATTATTCAAGTAAAGCCTCAGGCCTTGGGCCTAAAGCGCCAAGGCCTAAAGCTAAAGAGCTAAAGTATCAGTTCAAATTCCCTATTCTGATTTACTATATAAGTCGATAGTGACTCGTGAGGGTACAAGACGCTGAGGCCCGGATTTGGGCTTGTAATAAATATGAGAGATGAAATCAATCGTAAACCGACTTAAAACTGGCTATTCGGGAATGGGACCACGCCAGTATAATTCATATCCTATCCTTTCATAAATCATTATGATGCGTAGAGCTCGGAGGCGAGAAGCATGCAGCCCATCCACAGCCCATCCACTGGGCTAGTTCACCGTTTATGATCCTTGGTCAGTGATTCTTCAAATTCTGAGATATCAGATGTTTCGAACGCCACTTGTCGTTCATAAGGTTTTGGGGTGGATAGTTCACCGCAACTGCAAAGAGATAGGCAGCTGATCATAACTGAAATGACTCGTTTTGACTTGACTGTTTTTTGGAATTATTAATTTCGAGGTTTATGGCGCTGGGCTCCAAATGAGTGGATATGCATACCATGCAATGGCGTAGAAAGATGTACATTTACTATTCGGGCGAAAGGGCGTTCGATCTCAGAGCTATCACTTGGCATATTACCTCACGATTCATGAGCAATTCACTTGTCATGGAGAGCCCGCATTTCTGTGATTTGACAGTGAGAGATTGGGCATGCAAAAAACAAAGAGTAGGGGGGAGGGAAAAGCCAGTGTGCAAGTCCCAGGTACAAAAACCTGTTGTCGGCCCCAAACCCTCCCGTTTCCCTTGCTGTCGAATATAATTAGAGCTTTTTCTCAATGAGTGAGGGGGAAAAGAATAACGTAAACGGTAGGCGACCACGACACCACGAAGGTATAGTCTCGTCACGGCAGGTCATTTTCTTCTCTTTCATAATCTTCTCTGCCGTGTCTATTCCCAGTTTCCCTCCCTCTAAGTCCTGGATCTGCGCCGTCCTGTAAAATTTAACGAGAGAGCGTTGTGGTAACGGAGAGGTGATGGGGGGGGGGGGGGGGAGATGACGGCGTTTATGGAGTAGACGGGCTGAGACAGTCACGAATCAAAGCGGAAGTAAATCCCAAAGTTTTGCGAGTCCGGACGATAACAGTAAAGTTGCTAAATGGACATGTGCTTCCATTGATACTACGGCTCATGATCGCACTCGACAGCTTGCTCAGTTCTTCCCGCTTCCCATATTCCGACTCGCTCAAGACCTCGTTGTCACTCGACAGCTTGCTCAGTTTTTCCCGCTAGACTTATTCCGATTCGCTCATGAGTCTGAGCGTTCAACTCGCTTCCCATATTCACATAATTGCCCAACTTTCCTTCTGAATTCGAACTCCCTTTCCGTAATGCCTCGTTTTTACAAGTTCGGAACATAGTCGTAAAAGAACGTAAGGTGATCTCTTTCTGCAGTCCGTCTTGACAAAACATATGCCGGCCGCTTTCAGAGTCCGAGGCGTTCAACTTATACATGTCTGCTTTACTCCCTCTCATAAGTCAAATTCAATGTGTACCACATCTCTATGATGAAATTAGAAGAAAGTGGGGAGTAGTTTGGGTTCGGAGTTGTAAGGACACTCAGGACAGGACGGACACTTAGTATGCGCAGAGCTCGGAGGGGAAGAGTGATCACTGATCAGGTTCATGTTATTGCCGGTGGTAATAAGCCCAGTCAGCGCAAACACTCATAAATGTTGTGACCCATTGATGAAGCTAATGTTTTTTCAACCTGGCACTTACAATGGAACCCAATCAACGAAAAGGCATACTTGTGAGAATGTGCATTGACAGCCGTTTACGAATTTGTAGCACGAACTGATATAAAAGTTCTTCAGACTTTTTGTTTACGACCAGGCAAAAGAGTCTCTCCACTTCTGTATTCAAGTTGAACTTCAAGGTGGGGTCAAGCCTGGGTGGCCCGGCTTTAGACTATTGGGTTTGTAAGTATTCATAACTTGATAAAATCCGGAAGAATTTTTTCTCGGGATTGTGCTACAAATTCGTAAATGGCTGGTTGAATGTATGATCCTAATAAGTACTAGGTAAATATTTATGAAGTCCACGGAGTAATGCGGAGCCCTTTACCCGAATGCTGACCCCTGATCTTAGTTACTTCATTCCAACTCTAAACTCGCTGATACCATTTCCTAATATCCAGCTCCGAGTCCCAATCAAAATCAGTATGTGCCACACTGACCCCATGGACCGAACATGCTAATCCTTAAATAGACAAATAGTTTTGTTTTTGTGAAAACCTTGTTTGACACTATACGTTTGCTTGAATCCTTCTGCATTTTCCTATACATCGAAGAGGATCGGTGGCAGCCGGCAGCCGAGGACACCAGGATACAGATCCGAGGGAGCTGCCACTTTGAAAGTTCAGAGTATGCTCAGATGAGAGTCAAGACTAACTCCCGATCACAGTGTACGTCTTTTTGGCGGCAAGGGTTACAAAAACAATATGGTATAAAAAGGATTTCAGCTTGAAAGAGTTGCCCTCAAGTTCTTGCGTGGCTCATGTTTTTTCTCCAAATCCTTGTCTTCATTGCTTCGAGCATCAGCTTAGTTTCGGCAGATCTAAAAGAGAATTTGAAACTTGCTGGCGTTCGCTCGGTCTTTCCAGGGGATCAAAACTATGCCTCGGCCAGTAAAGCTTGTGAGGGAGTCTCTCCTCGCCTAGATCCTGATTCTTAAATAACTGTTGTGGTTTTTTTGCAGACAATCTTCGTTTCACTTTCTCCCCGGCTGCCGTAACTTTCCCAACGACCCCGGGACAAGTAGCATCGGTAGTCAAAGCGGCTCACAATGATAACTATAATGTAGTCCCACGAGGAGGAGGGGTAAGTGTCTATTTCTGAGCATTCTTCTCCGAGTCCACAATCGTACGGTTGTTTATTCAGCATAGCTATGTCGCCAATGGCTTAGGAGGGAAAAATGGTTCAGTCGTCGTCGACATGAGTAGTATGAAAGCCATGAAATTTTTTATAACAACAAACACTGCGGTAATCGAAACAGGAAATAGGTTAGGAGATGTTGCACTGGCCCTAAATGCTGTTGGACGCGCACTCCCACATGGTATATATCGAGATCTATTCTCATGAGTCATATCGTTGAGAGATACTAATGATCCGTTGCAATTGGTAGGTACATGCGCTCAGGTTGGAATCGGCGGGCATACAGGTTGATCTTAGCGTTTTCCGTGATCTTACCAACTGAACTGACCTCTGCTCAGCATTTGGTGGCTATGGCTTTACCTCCAGACAATGGGGACTTGCCCTCGACCCAATATTTGCCATCAATGCCGTCTTGGCCGACGGTACCATTGTCAGAGCAACGAAAGCCTCTCATCCTGACCTCTTCTGGGTGAGAAATACAATATTAATGCCACGTTCGGCTACTCACAAATTTCCTCAGTCTCTCAAAGGCGCAGCGCCCTCCTTTGCCATCACTACATCGATTGAAGTGAACACATTTGCGGCACCCTCTTACGCTACGGTTATAAAATATGTCTGGAAGGATATGGACTCCACCACTGCCGGAAAGTCCATGTTCTCATTCCAAGAGTTTTCACTGTCGGGTCCTGCTGCACCATTTGCGGGCGAGCTTCTGCTCACCCGTGGATCTAAGAATGGGTCAGTCACCTTTGGTTTCGTCGGAGCATGGTACGGGGCAAAGGGTTCCGCAATTCCTGCTATGCAGCCGTGGCTAGATAAAATGCCTAAGCCATCTACTTCCGAGCTCATTGGGAATGGATCTTACATCGACTCCGTCGCACATCTATCAGCAACCCCTCTCAACACCTCTTCGGCACCGCTCACTACGGATACATTCTACGCGAAATCTCTCATGACTCCAGAGAAAGATCCGATGACTCTGGAGGCATGTACTTCGTTCATGGAGTATCTATCCACCAAGGGTTTCTCTTCGAAGACGGTGATTCAATTTAATTTGCCTCTAATTATTCATCCAACTTACGAAGGATCTTACGCTAGGACTGGTTCGCTCAGGTGGAGCTCTACGGTGGTCCCCATTCAAAGATCAGCGAGTTTGCCAACGATGCCACATCATTTCTTCGCCGTGACACGCTGTTCACATTCCAACTTTACGCCTCATCTTCCACTCACAAACCTCCTTATCCTGAAGAAGGGTTTAGTTTCTTGGATGGCATGGCGGACAGTGTAACTCTGAAAATGCATTCAGGCTGGAATTACGGAGCATACCCCAACTATATTGACGAGCGCTTGCATAACTGTAAGGATTTTCGAGGCTGTCTACTGGATATCATCTACATGAGTGTCATTTTTTTTACAGGGCAATTGCGCTACTTTGGTGCCAATTATCGTAGGCTCCAGTCAATCAAGGATAAATTGGACCCGCACAACATATTCATGTTCCCCCAATCTATTGAATTAACAAAAAATGTTACGAGTCCGGAACGTAAGTCGCAAGATCTTTTCGTCCTCGTCGGGTTGTTTTTCACCCATATCTAGCAACCCCTATATTTGTACAAGATTCTGATCAAGATTCTTTTGATATCTCCACCACGTAACTTTTCAGCTCGCTTCTGTGCAAACGAGTCCCTTGTGCTCACTCAACCCCTAAGCTAGGAAATTCAGATAGTGGTGTTAGGGTGCCCTTTGCACTACCTAACCCTCTTGGACTTGTACCTGCCGCGCGAGCTTCTCGCGGCGGCCGACTCTCTCAAGTTTGACTGACGTATATTTTGTAGTACTGATTTGTGTACTGACGATTTGGTAAAATAAATGAAATTTGTGGTTGTACGTTGATCTGTGGGCTGGCACGAGACACGAGGCCCGCAAAGCAAACAAATAGACAGGTATCACAAAGGTCCGGTAGCCAAGTGTCATGTCTTCTTGTACCAGTGGCACCTCTCGCATTTGACCTGTTTCTAATTCCTTACAAGGGGACAGCATGGTCTATTTGTGAAGAACAAAAAGATAAATATCATAAACGGGAGAAAAACAGGAGTGTATCCGGGCCACCATGTACATCCGAGGTCAAAGCGCACTCTACGATTATACTCCACAAACGCGCGAATAAACGTGGAAACTCAAAGTGAAAGAGCCGAACGGCATACAAGGGTGGGAAGATATTTCCTTTTCACGAAGAAACAACAATTCCCTCTGTAACGCGCTCCTCAGGTCTCCATCCTACCAAACCTGCACCGTCTTCAAACGAGGCCCGGATATCGCCCAAATTCCTCACCTTTATGCGAAATTGATGGGGGGGGGGGGGGGGGGGGGGGTTCTCTGAGACACTTTTGACCTACACTGTCCATCCTTCAAAGACCATCGTGGTCAGCTTCTCCAATCCCTAGGCCTGATATAGCGGTAATTGGACTCACTCGGAAACTGGGATTCTGGTGAGTAATACGGTTTTGAGGATGCTGTTTTTTTCTTAGCGGCGTTTCTTTTCATTAGCCTGGACTTGGAATATCCATCCCTTACTGACGAGCAATAACGAGACCTGTCTGCACCCTCATCGACAACGACGCCTGTATTAGCTTTAGTCCGGAGATCTCTCAAACTCGCAGTTTACACCTCCGACTCAATCCCGCTAGTACCCCGTGTCCGCTTTGGCTTTCGAAATCGTTCCGCTATGCTCCTCGCCCCAGATTTCTCATCTTTGTTCGGTCTTTTTCTCGTCTACTTGCTCGCTTGCTCGCGTTCCGGACCCTGTTATCACAAATTTTTGTCTCTTCTACTGGACCTCCCTCACGTCCCACCCTTAAAAAATCAAATACTTGCGACGCCTTTTGGGTAGCCACATGCTATGCGGACGATTTTGTGACAACAACGACAGAGGCTTGGTTGGATGCGGGTACGCTTTCGTTCTTTAATTGCATTTTCTGGATCTTTCTTGACGTAGTGTCTTCCAGTCTTTGTTGTCGTCCACTCCGGCGTTTGTAAACATCGACACCGAGGACGCGTCCTAGCTCGGCTTTCGCACATCTGCACCCCTTCTCGGATGGCGCGTCAGCAGCGGGGCAAATACAATTTGGCTGATATATCAGTGACGCAGTGAGGGTCGTGAGGGTCCTAACAGCCTGAGTGTGGTTTCAGGACGTAACGACGTAACAGGTGCTTCAATGTTTTCATTTTCGATTCATCCGCAGTTGTTGACTTTTGCTCGTTCACTTGCAGATAGCTGGCCTGAACGAATCATATCGTCGCCGCTATACTCGTAACTCAATAGATAGAACACTTCTGTCATGCTCTTCCTAATGCATTCTTCTTGTACCCTCATTGTCCGGTCTTATAGTTATGAGTGCTTCGCCCTGCTCTGCCATTCATTCCTTCACATACCATCTGGATTTTCTTTCCACGACAGAGTTCCCTGCCTTATATTGTCTCGCTTCAAAGCCAACTTGAATAAACATTTTTTTATGATACCGGAAGCATTCAGAGACGGATGCAAACACGCCCCCCCCCCCATTCATTGTTGTCATCCGCGTGGAATCTACTGCCGTATTCTGAGGTACGGGGAAATTCGGACACTTCACAGGATCAATCGCCCAACGTTGGGTATTATAATTCAATGGGAGTGTCGGTAACAGAGTCTACGGAGAATGTGGACTCCACACCTAACTTGTCTATAGAAGGTTGCCGTTATCATCTTCTCCATCATGCCTTCCGAGCTTTGTGATGAACGTGCAGCTTCCCTTTTGGGGTGGATCAATGCTGCACGTCGAAGTTCAATTTCTCCACAGCGTCTCATCGAATGTGCGCAGCTGTCACAGTGGTACAAGTTTGGTTTAACCGAAGGCAGTTACAAGCACATGGCGACAGCTAATGTCAAGGTTTCGCCTATCGAGCAATCATTGTCTACGCTTCTTTCAGCTCCAACATTGATGGATTTGCTGAATGATGATGAAGTCTTGCCAGAGAATGTCGATCGGGATGCTCTGGAAGCAGCTTTATTCGATGCGCCTGATCCATATGATCTTGATGAAGGGGACCGTCATGACGAGGTACGAGCAGCTGATCCAAACAATGACTTGGAGGAGGGACTCGGACTCAATCCACTCATTGTTCGCTCCTCGACGCGATGGGCTATCAGCGAGTTTGTGAAGCTGGATAGTCAAGCGCTCCGAGGACTTATCCTTCCATCTAATACCATGACTACAAGCCGTAGTGTTGCCGCCGCAGAAAAGCCTAGTTCCACAACCCACGATGCCAGAGATGATGAATTTAATGCGAAATCTAATATATAACCATATCTAGCATTGTTAAAAATGGTTTTTAACAGTTTTTAGCGTGCTATTAGCATGACGTAATTTAGTAGGGGGGACAAGATTTTTGCGTGCAACCAGTGCGTGGTGCGTGACACGCGTGCGTGCGTGCGTGCATGTCGGTGCGTGCTAATGCCGTGCGTGACAGTGCGTGACAATTACTCGAATAGTTATATCAATTTTATTATTAACAAGATTATGTACTCTATTCACTAAAATGACCCAACGAGTCTTAAGCCGCGATGCCTTGGGATATGCATTCGTTGGGTGGCCAAGACGAGGGATGTTGATTCCGAGTTTGGTTAGCAAGGTTGTGATGGGCACAAGATGGTGTTTGTGGGTTGATCTTGTTCCAGAGGGCGATAGTGGAGCTGCAGCCTATGTATATGAACAGCAATCCTCTTCGCGTTTCCTATTCTCAAATCTCCGGGGCAGGCACACAGTAAGCGAATTACTGCCGGGCACTGTTGTCTTCGCAAGAGCAAACGGGACGCGGTAATTAGAAGACAAGAATTGGACGAGAAGGCAGTACTGACTCACCACTCCTGCAAGATCCCTGCTTCCGCTGCTTTTCCATCTTCTTCGCCGCCTTTGGCTTGCAGCCGATGTCTTTTGGCCGGTTAGCTGATGGTTTTTGGTGCACAAGATTTACACTGCTGTCGAGACTGGTGCGAAAGAAGACTTGTCATCAATTGGAATTGGACCGGAGCTGCATTAGACATGAAATTAGCGTCATAGAGTAAATGAGCATACTGCTGGTATGCAGAAGAAAGCACGGGATATCAATGAACGGCCTATAAACAAAATGAGCAAGAGACAAACGGGAGCCTGTACCTGAGATTCTTTCCAAATTCGGATATTAGCAATCCGAGTGGGCTATCCGGGCCAACAAAGTCAAAGCTGATTCTACGAGACCATATTCGGCAACCACCTTTCTCACGTACATAAAAAACAAAAAAGCAAAACAAAAACAATTTGATTATTATCAGATTATTGAAATAAAATTATACCAGACAAATATATGTGTCACACATCTGCACGCACCAATACATTTGTCTGCACGCACCTGCACGCACCTGCACGCACGCGTGTCACGCATGCGTGAGAGAAGTGCACGCACGCACGCACCGCCGAGTGCGGTTAGGCACGCACGCGTGTACATTTGCACGCACTATCACTCCTCTCAATTTTGATCATTCCTGTAGCTATATTGTACTCACGTAGTAATTTACAGGTATAATGAGAACTTCTTATAAATACATTCTGAGGTTACGGCCCTGTACTCACGTAGTTTACAGACTTTTAACAGTTCAAACTGAGGAAATTGGAACTTATTCCTAAATCTATAATGGACACGCACTGCATGTACCTGCACGCACTTGCACTCACTACACGCACTTGCACGCATTGCACGCACTGCACGCACCCGCACCATTTTGGTGCGTGTCACGTGTGCACGCACGCACGCACCGGTTGCACGCAAAAATCTAGGTGCCCAATTTAGCGGTAGTGGGAAATCATTTGGATACCCGGCAATCCAGATTCCAGAGGACGCCGCCTTGGGTTTAGGTTTGCTTGGGCATGCTCATGTGGCACATGCCATAGTACTCCGGTGCAATTCGAGGATGCCAGAGCTATATTGCGGGTAGTATATGACACAGTCCAACTCACGGACATTGCTCCATGAGCAAGACCTGGGTGTGCTGGAAAGTGCTAAATTGTTCCTGACAGAGTCCCTAGAGCGCTCAATTTAGTTGCTATTCAAATTTCCATGGCATTGAATAGCGTTGTCCAGCCACTGTCGTGCTGTTGGCGCTGTGGGCTGCTGTAGGCACTGTGGGCTCTGTCAGGCGCTGTCCAGCACTGTCCAGCGCACAGCTGTTTTGCTGGTATCGCCCGGGCCGTTCCTGAAAAAGTGTCTTTCATATCCGTTTTTGATACGATATCACGACAGTAGACGCTTTGATATTCCCATGATTAATCATGTTGAGCCACAACTTTGGACCAACTATTCCTGTCTTGATTGATCATGCGGTGTGCATGCAGCCAGTCAAGAATCAAATGTGAGACCGAGTAAGTATAAAGACAGCTTGTACTTGCGACTTGCGCACCCCACCTCAATCTATATAATTCTACAACAAAGACAAACAAACTCGGATTCATCAAACATGCGCAAGGCAGCTAAAATTGTCGAAACTAAAGCCAAAAAAATGTTGAAAGGAAGTAGAAGCCGCAGTGCTACTCCAATCGGAAGTAGATCCTCAACCCCTGCTTTGGAACCTGGAAACGCACAAGAGGTATCTTCTATGAACCAGTCCCTTACTGTTACATCCAAGACAGTAGTGGACACCTTGGAAACTACTTTAACTGTCCTTAAAGAGGTTTCAGCTGCTTTTCCACCATTGCAGGCTGCAGTTGGTGGGGTAATTCAGTGTATTCACATTTACAAGGTTGTTACCAAACCAACATATTTATCGGGTAAAAGGTGTGACGAGTGTCATTGATTTTTTACACAGAGTGTGTCTGGCAATACAGAGGCCTTGCAGGTACTTGCAGAGGATGTTATTACAAAAACAAAGTTTTTGCAAATGCAGCTAAAACGGGATAATATGGATCCATCCGGAATGCAGAGCATCAAGGATCTAGCTGGGTGTGTAATGATTGTGCCATATGCTTTGAGAACCATATTGATAGAATACAGGGAGTTAAACAGAATCTATAAAGACATCAAGAAGCAGAGTAATATAGGAAAGGGCAAGAAGGTTTTGCACCAAACCGAAATAGGTGATAAAATTCAATCATTCAAAGAAAAGATACAACAAGCATATGAAGAATGTAAAGTACGCATGTTTGATTTCACTATCATTTATTCTCTAAGGTTATAGATGCTTACTAAATGGACAGGAAAAGATCTTATTTGCCATTAGCCAAAACATTGGAGAGCTGTTAAAGGTGAGTTACGAAAATATTTATCACTTTCTAAATTGAAATTCATTGGTTGAACTCGATTGGCCAACCAGGAACAAATGCTTGCAAAGCTTGGATATTCTGCAAAAGCATTTTATGAGACAGACAAAGGGTCTCAGTATACCCGCCACCGGCACTGTCTCGAAGGGACAAGAGCAAAAATTCTTGAGAATATACAACGCTGGGCTGAAAACGCCAGTGAAAGTACTGGATATTGGATCTGGGGCATGGCTGGTACTGGAAAAAGCACTATTGCCATGAGTGCCTGTAATTTATTCAAAAAGTCCGAAGAATGTGCTCTGGTAGCATCTTTCTTCTGCTCTCGTCAAATTGAAGAGTGCAGGGACTACAGAACAATTATTCCTACACTGGCATACCAGTTGGCTCGTGGTTTCAGAAGATTTGCGGTAGTACTGAGGGATATATATAATGCGGATCCAGAGATTGCATCCAAGCAGCCAGAGGAACAAGTACTGAAGCTTCTGATTGAGCCCTGGAAAGCAGTGCTCGCTTTTCAGAATCAGGAGAGGGTACCAGTGATTGTTTTGGATGCCTTGGATGAATGTACTGAGGTCATCTGGAAAATTACCTATTTGCCAGGAGCAATACAAAGATCCCTAAGGAAACCTAGAGTACTCTAGACAACCTAGATACCCTCTGGTATCTAGGTTGCCTGGAGACAAGTCTCTTGTGGGACCTCAAACCTAGGCAATATTGAGATCCTTGGGAGAAACCTAGAGGAACCTAAGGAGTTTCAGGAGCAGCCTGAGACTGATAGAGGAAGAATCTCAAATGCTTTCAGTCAGACCATACCTAACCTGAGAGATAGCCAAATATCATTTATTTGCTCTCAGATTATTTTATAATATCCAGTGAACAGTTATGACATTCAGAGGCATCCCTCAAGGAATCCAGAGTTATCCAGAGTCACCCAGAGTCATCCAGAGTCACCCAGAGTCATCCAGAGGCACCCAGAGATATCCAGAGGCATCCTTAGAGCCTCCTTGACTCATTTGGAGAATTCTAGAAACATCTTCAGACTTATCTGATGATGTCTCCAAGGGCTTTGAGGGCGCTGAAAGTCCCTCTGAGAGCATCCTTCAACATCTTTTGACTTTCAGAGACACATCCAGAAATGCCTCTGATGCCTCTGGATATTCCAGAGGCATCCTTGACACATCCAAAGGTATGCTATGGCGTCCCTGAGATTACCTTGAGCTTTCACAAGCCATCCTCAAAGCAGATTATTTGGCCCTGGAACCAACATTCAGTTGACACTCAAATCACAATGACATTGATTTAATATAGTAGATACATGAAGATTAAAGCAGTGGATGTAAAGTAAAATGACGTGTGCAGATCAGTGATGACAAATAAAGCAGAGCAAACAGGACAGCAGACAGAGACAGGATTGTAGCGTAGGAAACATCGGCGAAGTAGCAGTGAGCAAATTCAGAGGTAAAAAAACCCGACTTAAGCCTCTAGAATCTCGGTATCACCAGATTGACCATCTGAGCCTCCATCCGTAGCGTGCTTGGACGCCTTGGCCTTCCCCGAGACCTTGCTCTTTTTCGAAGACCTAGCCTGACGTGGCAAAGGCTGGGATTCAACAATCTCTTTTTTCTGGTTTCTCTGAGATCTCCGAACTGGTACTTTTTCTTGGTCAACATCTGAAACAAAGATGGTTTAGTACAACTCTTCAAATACTACGCCCAACTGACCGGAATTGTCTGGCACCTTTGGCCTGGGAGGATCAGAATCAAACAGTTCAATCACCGATAGCGACCGACGACGCTTTTTAGATTGCTCAGAGCCATCAGCATCTGGGGTGAGTGAGTCTTTTGTGCCGCCATTCCTGGGCCCACCAGCCTCCTCCTCCCCCTCCAGCAGTTGACCTTCCAGCACAGGCCCATGTGCATTGGACTCATGATCGTCGGCCCTCTTCCTCTTGCCATCCTTCCTCATTCCTCCAGCCACCTCCACCTCTCCCTCCGCCTCTCCCTCCTCCTCTCCCTCCTCCTCTATCCGATAACTTCCCAATGTGGACGATTGAGCATTGAACCCGCAACCGGGCTGCTCATCACCCCTCGTTCTCTTACTACCCTTCCTTGCGTCCGCCTCTTCCTCTTCCCCCTCACTCTCCTGCAGCTGACAATTGTCCCAAGCAGACAATCGAACCTCATCACCCCTCTTCCTCTTGCTACTCTTCCTTGCCGCTCCAACCCCCCCCTCCTCTCCTCCCTCGTCCTCGTGTCCATCCCACAGCTGATGACTCTGCAGCGCAGACACTCGTCCAGGTTCAGTCTGCTTATGACCCTTGCCGCCGCCGCTCCTCGCCCTATCAGCCTCCTCCTCCTCCTCCTCCTCTAACGACGACAACGATGACGACGACAACGACGATGCCAACAACGGTGATGCCGGCCTACCCATACTGAAACCATGGGCCGTATTCCTCTGAGCCTTGGTTTCCTGCTGCTCCGACTCCGACTCCGACATTCCCTTGGACTGGTGCTTCGGAAGCTTAGAGGTTGACCCTCCCCTGCCGCCCTTCGTTGTAAGGCTCGAGAGGTCGGTCAACAGGGCCCTTAACCGGTCATCCTTCGCCTTTTTTTTCCGGACCACCTGAACCTCGTTTGGCAACGGTTCGGATAATTCAGACCCGGCAGCGTTAGGATTGGCCTTCTCCTTACCCTTCGCCACCGATTCCGACTTCGACCTCGACTCCGACTTCGACCTCGACTCCAACTTCGACTTTGACTTTGACTCCGACTTTGACTCCAACTTTGA
Source organism: Collybiopsis confluens (assembly GCA_013368555.1). NCBI lineage: Eukaryota > Fungi > Basidiomycota > Agaricomycetes > Agaricales > Omphalotaceae > Collybiopsis > Collybiopsis confluens. The sequence goes on from JAACJN010000343.1 coordinate 25,849, forward strand.
CTCCAACTTCGACCTCGACTTTTTGAGCAACTTTTCTTCTTGGAAATGGGCCTGAGCAAACTCGCTCAGGGCCTTGTGGTTGTATTGTTGACGAGGAGGAGCCTCAGAAGATGCGTCCCTATGGTAGTAGATTTGTCAACAGCATGTAACGTGAAACAAACGGTGAGCAACTTACTTCATTTGCTTGTACAATTTCTTCTCCAATACATCGATATATTCAGGGGTCTTCTCCAAAATTCCGTTTATGTTGTGTAGGAAGGTTCCGTAGCTAACGAAAGCGAAGGAAGTCTATGGCGGCAGAGCAAAGCTTATAAATGACTTACAGGCGTTTAAGGCTCTTCTCTGAGATTTCGCGCTTGCTGAGTTGTCCAGAGGCATGCTCCTCAAGACAGTGGTGAATCTGGCCAGTCAGGCGTCTGTTTGAGCGCTAAAAGGATAATAAAAAGAATCGGAAAGCATACCAAGGTTGCAATCATTGCTATGAGTTTGTAGGGGATGCGCTTGTTTTCGTTCAGCTCATTGATAAGCAGCTGATCAAGGCTTGGCTTCCCGTGGACGAAATAACCGCGGAGGATCATGGTCATGAGGGGCGAGAAAAATGGAAGCTCGCCGACCTCGTATTTCTGTATAAAAGATGGTGAGAAGGAAACAGCGAAGAGGGCAGAGGGAGTGAAAACATACTTTGACGTCTACATCATTATGATGGAACCTGCCACCGTCTAAAAGCCAGCTCACTACTTCCGCCTGTAGAATCCGATGTCAGTATAAGGCGTCGTAAACTGAACAATACGCAACGATTTCACGCCTCTCCATGGTTAGGAAGCCAAAGTACTGGGTCACAATTGGTCGAATCAGCTTGCAAATATCGTAGCGCACATTACATGCTGCGTAGTTCATCTTCAAAAGAGGAATTAGACAAGGACGGCAAGAGCAAAGAAAGGAGCTCACATAGATCACCAGCTTGTCAACCATCAGCGCATCCTTCTTGAGTATTTGTAGCTCCTTGTAGTGCCTGTCCCCTCGACCTTGGGCCTTGAGTTCTTCAACCTCTGCCTCAAATGTTGGGAACGAAAGCACTTTATCATCTGGCCACATATCCGAGAGACAAACGGACTTTCGAACACAAGTCCTTGCGAAAGCGGCCAAGGGAGCATAGCTGAAGTCCGCCAAAGTAACCTTTCCGCTTGAACCAGCTTTCTTTGCTTTCTTGCGCGTCTTCTTCGTGATGTCCTTCACGGTAAGCTTAGGCTGCGGAAAGGATAAATATCAAGCCTGTGAACAATAAAAGATACGCAGGACTCACATTCTTCGCTGCGTTCTTGCCTTTGCCCTCGCCTTCAGTCTCGCCTTCAGTCTCGCCTTCGTTCTCGTCTTCACCACCATGGCTGTCACTTTCTTCATCGCTACTTTCACGTTCGTCATCGCTACTTTCACTGCCGCTTGGATCTGACGCAGGAGCAAGTCTCTTGCCAGTGGCCTTGTGGCGACCTAGAGTCACGACCATTGAATATATCTCCATCAATACGAGACAGAGCAGGAGCAGCACCTACCGCCGATGTCTTTCAGGAAATTATCTTCATCTGCATTCATTTCAGGTGCAGCTGTTGAGCAATACATTAGCTAGAAATATGAAAGAGAGCGTTGTAACGTAAGACGTACCAATTCGTCTAAAGCCTGTATATAATTAGCAAAACAAGATCGCCTGAAAAGAACAATAACTCACTAGAACTTGCTGAGGATTTAGAGCCGCCCTTGATTTTACTGGCCACTGTCGCCGTATCTTCAAAAGTTCTGGCATATGTACCAACGTGGACCTTCAAAGATTTGCCTGTAGAAAACGTCCCTTCAACTCCGTAGTAACAATAACTGCTCACTACCTTTGGTTTTTTGGCTATTCGAGTCATCTTCAGCATTTCGTGATTTTTTAGAGGAGGTATTGGAGGACGATGACCCCTTCCGACGCTTCTTTTTCTCCGAGGGCATAGTTGTCGTCGTCGAGTTCAGGCCGTTATCGTCATTGTCATGTGATGGCATTGACGCTTTGGCGCTTAATGACCCATTGCAAATCGCCAATTCTGATAAGATATTTTTACTATATGAGAAGATCACCCCACCTTCTGTGGCTTCTTGTGTACCGCATTACCACTATTCCCAACCGGTAGAAGAAAATACATGGTCCGGAGTCGCGAACCGGTTTCTCTCTCCCTCTCAATCATCATCTCTTCTTCATCTACCATACCATCACATCACGGGATTCAAATGATGAGATGAGGACAACACATAGGAAGATAGGGAGCTATGGGACAACAAATGGGATGGAGTACCATAGTTACGGTCGTGAACGAAGTTAAAAGGATGGAAGACAACGGGGGAAGTTCGTAGGAGGAGAATGAGCATGCACTCTGCAATCGGGTTGACACTTCGGAAAGCAGATTTACTGGTCTAGGGAAATGGTAAATCGAGGAAATTGTATGTAGGCTAGATTGACACTTACACTAACAATAAGCGAAGTAATGGTCTTGTTTACCCTTCGCAGAGGAGAAACATCAACGGCTCGTCGACGGACAATAATATGCGTCGAATCTTCACGGGGACCAGGGTTGACGATCGTGTGTGGCTTCCGGGAAGAGCTGGACATCCTAGAAACGCCAGGTAAGCGACACGATGGGGGACTCCTAGAGCTCTCTCTCACATTAACGTCTTCTTTTTGCCGACAATGATGAGCAACTTGAGATGAATATGAATAATAACGAGCCATTCATGGTCTCACGGCAGAAAAAGAGGTGCTTGATATCGCTAAATAAGACAGCTACCACGTAAGTTAAGCTGAAGCACAAACTATATTGAGAAGACACCCGCCAACTTTCTGACCCATTGGGGACCAATAGCGAACACCATTTCGATGAATTTCGACTTCTCCAGGCATGGTCAGATATGTAGAACGCCGACGTTACTTTGGCATCAACTCAGAGGTTGAAGAAAGAAAGTAAAAGCAGAAATGTCGGCGCTCTTCCCACAAACAATACCTGTACAGAGTACCTGGGCCAGTTTTTCAAGGGTATCCAACTTTGGTCAGGGACGGGCAGTTGTATTGGACGCTCTAGATAATCAGAAACTTACAACGAAATATACTGTTACACTAAGCCAGCGTCCTCGAACATTTCCTGCGCCAACCTCAAGCGCTTGCCAACCATGTCATCTGTGAATTTGAGATGGCTCGGATGGCACTTGCGCCCTAGTGCAATGCGGCGGAATTCCAGGATATGTTGAAGGTGCCAGAGCATGTGCACGCCGCAGTCATACGAGTTGGGCTGAAAATGAACCTTGAATTGAGGGTAAGGCTGGCCGAGAATGACGGAGTTTCATGACCTACCTCGAAATGAGGATCACACACCCACCCACTGCCTAGTTTATCTTGTAACTCAATCTGTTCACCACGGATCGAACTCAATGTTTCCGTGAGCCACAGCAACATCTAGGCCGAATTCAGCAAGCCATGACAGTTTCTAACGGGTGTGATCAAAACTCACCAACATCAGGCTAGCGTTCTTTCGAAGGAGTGGGGGCCTCTCGCGATTTTCGATGCACCTATCCCTCAGACTGTCGTAGATGTTGATCCGCTTCAGACGGAAGTTGATGTGGGCAGAGTACCAGTGCAGCCGATTTTCATTTATTGGAATGAAGACACTATCCCAGTTCTTGAGTCTCAATCTCTCCTGTTGAAAAATCTTCAGAATCGTGTACTGTCCCGGTAGAAATAGAAACTTACCACAGCTTTGCAACACCAAGCCTTTACTCGAGCCTGATCGTCCTCCGTCAAGTATCCGTCTTTGGGGATGCAGGTTCCGGGCTTGAAAAGGTGTCTAGAGGCAAAGAACGAGTTTAAGCCAAGGGTGGTGCCCGCATTAGAGCACCACTTCTCGACAAAATAGTTTACGACTTCGTCGTCGAGCCAGCGCCCAACGCCGAGGGTCCGAAAGTTGGAATACTTTACATGGGAAAATTTGCCCTGGAATGTATCACTGCAAGCCTGTCATGCATCAGACTAGGGTACATAGGCGAGAAAAACGGATACCAATACCTGGGCCATCAAAGCTCTCAGCTTTGCCTCAGTCTGCTCAGGGTGTTCGTCGAACGCTGTCCACTGGGAGTTCTCTAATTCCAGCTTCTTTTTGATGATGCATTTGTATAGCGTCTTCAGATTCCCTAGGGAAACGAGTGCGACATCATCCGACGGAAGGGCGTCGTGGTTCTTCAAACGCGAAGTGATCTTGATCTGAATGGAGTTGGCAGCTGAGAGAATCCTGGCAGCGTCTCCGAGTTCTTTTATGTGAAGCTTGGAGTCCAAGTAGAATTGATTACTGGACGTGGCAGCAACGTTCGGAAATTCCGAGTCGACAATGGAGCTGATCTGTTCGGCGCTTGCTGAATAGAGAATATGTTGAATGAGAAGAGAGGGAAGGAGCTGTTGGCAGCAATGGATACTGTCGGAAATCTGCTGAAGGAGTGTAGAGGTGCAACTTCGACTGAGACCAAAAGGCGGGACGTTGACGGGGATGCACTCTTTATGATGTTTTTTGCGTCGGGAAGGAGAGAGTAGCTGATGGTACATAGTTCTGAGATACTAGTTAAATTTTTACAGCTAATAGAGGAGAAGGACGCACCTAGTAGAGACAACAGTTGTAGACATGGAAATATGGACGAGAAAAGGAAGCGTAAGGAAAGCGCCGGTTGATCACGGGCTGACTGACGACTTGTACGGCATTATTCATCCTTAGCGCTGCCGGCCGGCAGCCATCTCTCGTTTCCTTCCTATCTTGATTCTCTGCATTTTCACCTGGGTTTACATCCATAGCCAAACAAAGCCTCATGAATTTAAAACTGATTGGAATAAGCATCTTGCAATCCTTCGTCCCTATTGTCGCGTCGCACGCGGATACGCTTTTTCTGCATGAATGGATGATCAGTAGTTGACGGATATCCTTTCTCCATTGTATTCCTGCAGGATGCGTGAGGTGACCCGTTGAATGTGTAGATAGATACCTATTGGAGGATATCGCCGTTAAATTCCTATCAAGGGCATTTCTCGAGTGGGTATTCAATCAATCCTTAATTCGCTCACCCTCCCTCATCTTCTTACCTGATTTTATCTCTTTGCAGCTCTTTCTTCTTTCCCTCGTCTCCCCAAACTTACATTTATCAACTCTCTCCGCAACCTCACTTGTCAAAGATAACGATTGGCTTTGTCTCAGACACGCACACATCTGATTTCGGAGTATTATCCCCTTCACCTATCTACTGTTTCTAATGAAGACACGGTCTTCCGTAGCTCTGGTACTACCTTCCTGTTCTCCCCACACCAATAGTCCAATATTCCATATATGATCGGCCCCCAGAGACATGTCAACAAGGGCTGGCTTGGATCTGGTGCCAGGTGTGTCACGTAAGCTGGCTTTTTTGGAGATCGAGTGAGTTGTTAACATATTTGAGATCTCAACTGTTTGCTTTTTACTGCGAGTATTGGCGATGTCAAGAAGTATTCAAGATTTCGACTACACGTTCCTCTTTTCCTCTGTTGCTTGAGCCACGAGCAAGCTACAGTATCCATATCCTTAATTGTGATCCTATCCTATCCCTCCATAAAAACCCGGTCATTATTCAATGGACGCTCCTGTGCGAGTGTATAGAGGTTCAGAATAGCATCGTTGATACCATCGGAGGGGGAGGAGATGCGCGTGGCAAAGAGGCTATCAGAATTGTACGGCATGGTGTATGCTATGGATAGAGCAGGGAGATGTACATGAGAGAAAGCAAGTGCAGCAAGGCAAATCAACGGTTAGTGATATTGGGGAGTTATCTATAGTGAGCCCCGCTGAAGTTAAACCAGTGATAATGATGCAGTTGAACATAGTTCATGCTCACCTGCAGCAACCAAAGCGTCCTTCCTAATTCCAACCAGTACTACAGCTCTGTCCATGAAATCATTTCAAGATTTATGTCATGCCTCCTCCGCCGACAAGAAAAGGATTGGACACTGAAGATACGGTGAGTCGTAAACTACTGGTGTACATAGAAATATCACTTACACTCCATTCATCAGTCTCTCGAGCAAAGCTTTCCCCTCCCCGATTGCCCTATCATTCTTGAAATTTGAGTGGAACCAATGTGGATTGAGCAGGACTTGATGGAGCACTATGAACTGCGAGGCTATAGATTCCAAAGGTGTAAACATACCTTTAATACCAATCATGTCTATTCACATGGAAACATTTGTTTTTATGTACTGACTCAAACTCAAAGCAGAAGTTGTATTCAAGATATCAAAAATGGATGCTGTCTAAATCTGCAATACCTCAGCATGCTACTTTAACTCATTCAGAGTCATTCTTCTCAAAATTTTTCTGCCAGCTTAATCTTTACTACATGGTAACTCTAGGCAATAGAGTCAAGCTTTACTCAAGCTCAGGCTACAGTTTACTGCTTGCTATCACTATTAAATAGAAATCAATCATGGAAATTTGTGTGATATATTCAACAGACTATTTATGATACAGTGAGTACTACTAATATATTGTATGATAAGTGTACTTGCTTTGCAAATTATTGACAAGAAATGATGAACATCTATCTAAAATATTGTCTGAGTCCAAGATGGATCCCATTCAGCATGTCTACTTGGTACCAACATACAACTCTGTCTGATAGCTGACAGTGGAATGATTGCACCTTGGGGAACACCCTTGGAGTCATAGGATGGCTTCACATGGTACATTCCAAGTCCTGATTTTATATGTGGTTCCTTTTTTAAAATGGGAGTACCATGTCACATATGCTAAAGGTATATCTGGCCAGTTTAATAAAGCAGTTTCCATCATGTCACCTGAAAGCCTTTGTACATTTTGTGGAAGCTTGAATATAACCTTCACTCTTGCAACCCTGCATCCAACCACTGCTGTGGATTCAGCCTCATCATTATTCAGTACTATTACTGTATCAAATCGAGTCACTGAAATTTTTCTCGACAATGGAGTGCTTTTAATGGTTTCTTTGGGCACATCTGATGGATCATCAAATAAATTGATAGGTGTGAATTTATAATGATGCCAAACATCAAGTGAGGTAAAAGGAAGGTCAGCTTCAAGAAGTTGAGCAGTTGTTTGGGCTCGCTGATTTTCTGGGAGGCAAGAGTTTAAAAAGCGCTTTAGTGAGGGCGGAAAACCAGCAGCTTTATGAGAAACAATAATACGGCTAATACTCTTTTTAGGCTCATGTGGATATTTAGTAAGCTGGATTTCATTACTAGTGACAAGCTTTGGGTTTTGAACACTTGCTGGTATTGGCACTTTAAGTTTAACAACATTCTCTACAGTATAGTCATCAGATGTTGAAGACACCACTCCATGGAGACCTGCTTGTTTATCCTCTGTGGAGTCAACCCAAGATTTATAGAAATCATATGCAGATATTTTTTCCTGTCGTGAAAGCCACTTGATCATTTGGGGAAAGTAGTCACGCTTATTGCTAGCCTCCCAAGCTTCTTTTGCAAAATCAATATGATAACGTTCAAACATTTCAGTATTGTAGTTATCCGTAGTGCCAAGCCATTTAATTGATTCTACATAATGGTGAAGAGAATGGAACTTTGGAATATTGAATTTTTCTCGAACACCTTTTTCTATGAAAAAAGATTTATTTTTATGCCATATTTCAAGCTCCTCTTCCATATAACCTAGTGTTTCCTGATCATGCGAAGGATTTTGTGCTAGATGGATAAAATGCAGCAAGCTTCTGCAAGCTTCAATACCATTTGGAGATAGTTTGCCAACTAAAGATACAAGAAAAACCCGAGCAATGTGCTTATGCTCAGTTGCAGTAATTTGATTCAATCTTGATATTCCCTTCTTAAAATGACGAACACCACATGTTGGTGGAAGTGCTTGCAATCTCCTATCAATTTCATCCATCCCTACAAGCTTTTTTACCCAGCTAATCAGATGTTTGAAGACTCCCTGATAGCACTGATGGAGGATATCAGGTGCAATGCATTTATGTATATCAGTCAGTGGAAATCCAACCCAGAAGGGTTCATAAGTTCCTGCTGCAACATCATAGTTGTCCATACCATATTTATGTACATAGCCTCCCCCCTTTCTTTTCTCTTTAGCTGCTTCACGAGATTTCTTAATTATTTCATATGTCCATTTCTGTTTCCGCAGATCTCCTGTATCTGGCACCTCCAATTCTTCTGCTTCACGTTTACACTTTGGACAGCAACCAGACTTAGTGCAAGTTACAAGGCACTGCTCTGGATAGTCTGCAACATATGTACTAAGGATTGGGTAGACTTTTCTGACTGCACCATTGCCTCCAACCATCTCTACACCATTTTTTCCAGCAGCCTTCAAAGGCTCCAATACTGCAGCCATAGATCTGTGAAAGATCTCATAATTCCGTAATTTGAGAGCTTTCTTTGATAAATTTTTCTGTGCAGGTTTGTCAACAGAAAGATAGGCTATCAAAACACAAGCACAAGTGCCCTGCTTTCTTCTCAAAGCCTTTGGAATATTTCCAATAGTAAGATATACAGGGTATGCTGCCTTGTTACCCGAGAAGCGAGTTAACTGAGTCTTATCAGAGGCTATAATGACAGGGCAGACTGTTCCTCCTTCAGGAATAGCATTCTGAAATTCAGAAGTCAAAAATTGGATAGAAGTAATCTGGAGCTTCTATAGACTACATACCTGAACTGCATTCCAAAAGCTTCCTGTCCACATTTCTGAAAATATACGGTTTTCCTCTTTCTGTTCATTGCCGCTAAAGAGCTTAGCCGGTTTATAAACCAGGTGATTTGCCAAAGAGGGATCACCCCATAGTGCTTTGATAGCTTCAATAGGATCTCGATGATGCACTATAAAATGTTCTTCAGGGCGGTCCTGAAATGAAAGCTGCTTGGTAAACCATTGACCAAACTTGTCAGGAAGGTCATCAACAAGCTTCAGCATAGACCTAGAGTTCTTGTAGGATAGACCCAGATTTTCCACCACCTATCAAACATAGACAGATTTAAAGTTATAGGTGGTATTAGAAACTTTTTAGCCTCCAAAAGAGCATTGGAAATTTACCTGCGGAATTTGTAACAGCCGGTCAAAAGCACTCTGCGAAACCTTTTCCTTCACTGCCCACTGTGCAAGTTCCCAGTCCAAACGAGAAGCAAAGGGGTGATATGATTCAGCATGAGCTTGAGCACTGGTACTATTACTGCCACCATCTTCCACCTCCAAGAATAAATCTTTCCACTGCTTGTAACCCTGAGTGGATCTATACCCATAGATTTTCCCAGCAGTAGGATGCCATTGCCATGTTCTGGGCTCATCCTCATCTTCAACAAGAGCTCGATCCATCTGTCGCCTAGTATTAGCTTGGGGTACAACATCTGACTCAGAATCTAAGTCAGAGCCATCATCAGAGGAAGATTCTGAATCAGATTCAGAGTCATCTGGATCAGGTAGAAAGTTGAACATATCCTCTATGCTTTCTGCCAATTGTGTCTCCAAAAACTCTTCAATAGCATCATCAAACCTTTGATTGAAAGCCTCTTCTGTCTCTGATTCTGAATCTTCTATATTGAAAAGTTAGTACTAATTTACTAAGCTACAGGCAGTCCAACAGAGGAGCCTGAGCTGGATATCATAACATACCATCATCTGAATATAATTCTGGCATGTCATCATTGTTATCATCATCATCACTATCTACATCCATATCAACATCCATATCAACATCCATATCCCTGGACATCACAGGGAGATCATCAGCATCCACATCATTCAACTCAACATCCGGAAGTTCAGAGTCAGACTCTGACTGTCTAGAAGAACGCCGAGGTTGCATAGTAGAAAGATGATCAACCGTTTTTGAAAACTGGGTAGTCAGCGCTTGAATTCGGTTTCGAAAATGCTGCTTATGCGCTTGGTCTTGCTTGCCCCTGATATGTTTATCTCGGTCTCCAGCTCTGGCAAAGCTACGAAAACAGACTGGGCATTCAACTTCCATGGTGAGTAAGTTGTAGTATGTGCCAGGGAGAGAGAACGAGGAGAGGGAAAGATGGATAGGCTAGGCATATATATCAAATGCCATGAGGTTTAGGTCACCCGGTTTAGGTCACCCGGTGTCGATGATATCTTGAGGTCATCTGGACTCATGATTGACTGATAAGGACATCAAAATCTGATTCAAATACTATGGACAATTTTAGACTATTACATTTTAAGGTATAGCAGGCGCGATAAGGAGATAGCACGGTGGCAGTAGAAAAATAGGGTATGGACAGATTGAATAGGTATAATGGCAGGAGGGATAAGGCAATAGCGAGGTGGCGGGTCACGATTAAGGTAGCAAAGACAAGCAAGAGAATAGCAAGCCGACAGCAAATATAATACTCAAGCAATGTAATCGGAATTAGAAAGGAGGGAGGCGAGTAGGGTACAAATATATCGCAAGATGGTGTCATTTGGGATGGTGCGGAGGACCGCATTATAAATGTTTTCCCAACTGAAAGCTCGATCAAAAACCCAGGCGAATTGACCGTTGCGTAAACAGGTATGGCTGGCGATCCTGCTGGACTTTTGAAGTGGTAACGTACACCCCAAAAGAACTGTGAGATAACGTTTGGCTATATCTATAGATCCTCGAAGAAGGGCATGTCGCTGCTGCACAGGGGTGAAGTGGACAAAGGTATCATGTCGCCTTAGATGATTTCCGGGGAATGCAGGAGCAATGGGGCTGGGTGGGGCGGTTGGCGCCTCTGTGTTCAGCATGGAAACGGAATCACACAAGCTAGTGGGCCTCTCGGGAACAGGTACGACAGGACAGGGCAGGGTAGTAACTGTTTCTTGGATCAAAGGTTCATGGGCATCGATGGGGACTGAAGTTCGTACTTATTATATTGCATAAAAGGTAGAATACCGCAGGGAGACTTACCAATGGTAATGCGTATATAATGGAAGCGAAGCGCTACGAACCGAAGATATTTGGCAAGAAGAAGAACTATAAAGAATTCAAAATGGAATGAGTGGTTTCGCGCGTTAATCGAGAGTAACCAATACCTGAAAACCTCTTGAGCATGTTCTTAGCGTATTTTCTTCGCATGGTGAACAGAAATGGTGTCTTATGGCGGGCCATGGCAGATGAAATGAGTGGCAAGGAGAAGCCAATAAGCGCCCGTGCGTAATCTTGAACGACGACGACCACAAGCGAGATACAAAAATGAGCTAAGACAACTCAATGCACGCTCAAGTTCGGTGTTGTGCGTGTTTTTGTTTCCGCTGAATGTTCTTGCGGTGCTGATGCACATCAGAGAGGTGAAGGGACGAAGATTGTTTATTGTAATTATATGGTATGTCGCGTGCTTTCCCTTCTCAAAACAACACTCTCTTAATTGTAAACTTTCAGCTTGCCCTTGCACAATGGACGACAGCACTTGTATTTTATATCCCTTTATATTATAAAAAGAAGATTCTAAGCTCTCAGGGGGCCTCCTCCGTCTGATCGAACGCTAATGAAATGGAAGAGTTATCAACCAAGCCAAACAAGTCATCTTCTCCTTCGTATGTCTTGGCTTCTACTACAGCTATCTCAACGAGGGAAATCTCAATATCTACAAGGAATACCTCAAATTACCCTCCGTCGAAGCACCAGAAACATAGTCCCAGAAATCCGAAACCCTCATCGCATCTAACACGTCTCCGATATCTCAAAACAGCGGGAGACTGTTTGCGGGAAGAAGAAGACCGGACCGAACGCTATCTTCACACCAAGACGCACAAAGAACATATCCAAATGCGAACACGCCCTCATTTTCGACCACTTGGAATTGATGTGGGTGGACGGGATCTGCAGTGTGTACGAGTTGCTGACGCATATTCCGGCAGGGGTGGAACCAATTCGAGTTACACGTCAGACAGGCTGGTCTGTCCGTCTTGAAACTGGTCGGAGAAGGAGGGAATGTGGAGAGTATTGATTCCAAGGTGTATGGTGATACACTGCCGGAGGTTCACAGGAAGCTCGGAGACGGTGGGGAGAAGCTATAAGAGCAAGGCTGTGTTTGCGGGAGCGTTGAACTGAGTATCGGAACGAGTGGTACGTTTTTCTTGTTCATCTTTGCGGTGTGTCAATGCGCGTGTTGATACGTCGATTGAAAGGTGGTGATGGCGTTGTTCAAGTACCTGAGAGGCGAGAACATCTGACGTTCTCCACCTCTACACTACCAAACTATCGAGCCGTCCCGTTTACATTTACGGCGTCGCGGCGTCTGATGAGAGCAAAGCCAGTATGATCTCCAAACTCGTGGGTTCGAGTACACCAATAAGCTCCGGCGCATGCTCACAGGTGCGTTTTTCCCTCACCTTTTACGATCCACACTCTAAAAGCTTCTCTTTTCCTTTTTCATTCAGGTAAACGTTGAGTCTCAACAAAGGCCTCACGAACAACGCCAATGAATCACCGCGATGACACGAGTGTCACCTTCAGCGTCATGTCCTTGGCACTAACTCTTTGTCTCTCCTTGGTTGTCCAACATAACACCTCAATACACCGGTCGTCCACCGGGGTATTTTGCTCCTGTTGCTCAGTCATTGTACGCACCTCTGCCTCCCAACCACGAAACGTCATCCCACGGACCTCTCCTGCTGGCGGTGAAATATTGCTGGCTTATCGGATCTTCAAAGAGATGGAAGACCTCCCCCAATATTGGCGATGCCTTTCCCACAGCCTCTACCTCCTTGCCCGACTGGGACCTAATGTCACCGAACAAGACTCAAGTGAAATGGGCCTTATGCCTTACAGCGTATCGGCATCACAATCCCAACCTCAAAAACCGTGAAGGGTTTCGGGCGGAGGAACTTGAAGTACAGATCTGGAACGCCGTTCAAGGCGACATATTCCTCTACCTGTCGATGACGCTATTGTAAATTCGAAGGTCAGCGAGTACATACTCTCCTTCGCTCCTGGTCGGTGTGGTTCTATCCGCGGAGCAGCAGGAACAGCGGGAGATCCCACCGGATGATTTTAAGCTGCTCGTTCCAAATGCATTCGAGGCCCTCGTTCGTTTGTTGATCGCCCATGCTTCCTCCGAACTTCGAAAGATAAAACAGCGCCTGAAGGACATGGTCCTAGCAAATGCTCGTACGGATCGAACACGGACCAGCAGCTCTCGTTCCCGGCCTGCTCCGACCATTGAGTCAGAGCGATCTTCCTCCTCCCCTAGAAGTGACATCGCCATGCTTTACTCCTTTGTCGGATTGATGTACTCAAGCTTACCTGACGACTCCGCCCTCCAATTCTCGGGAGCAGGGGGCCAGGTTGAGCAAAGTACCACAAATTATCTAGAAACGACAATGGGCCGTCCCCGCCTTCCTTCAATGGGCTGATTGGTCGACTCAACTTTGGCTCGTGCCTCTAATCATACCCAAGACATGCATCTCGGGCAGCAGGACGTCCTTCTAACTCAGTCCCTATTACGCTCGCTGTCTACAGCGTAATTCACTCCGTTGCAGTACGTGTCACCATCTCAGGACATGCACGTTTCCGCGCCATTCTTACCTGCGCCATTCCTACCCTAGTGTCCCTGATCCCTCTCGGAGTTCATCTAGAACTCAAGGGTATGATATTCGAGACTTTAGCAGCGTTTTGTCAACCTGGGGCTGGAGTGACTGAGGTTAAGATATGTCGAGCCGTTTGGATGCTCATGGAGAGATTGGAGGTGATAATTGTCCGCCCCTCTCCTTTCTTGCCCTTCTCCTTGCTTTCCCAGCACATCTGCGCAATTTGGCACATCCTTCGTATCGGTGAAGGGCGTGGAACTCGAACTAGAGGAGATAGAGGCTAGCCATGGCCTCTACCCAGCAGCCATCTCTTTCCTCAAACTTTTGAGCGCTCTCATTCGCACTCCAAAACATGTACCTTTGAAGGACCGAGACTCAGATTCAGCGTCTATTAACGCTATATCGGAATCTCTCGGACAACCATACCGGCTTCCGGGCTTTGGCCCGTTTATCAGTTTCGTCATAGATAACGTCTTTTCAAAAATATTGTCGCCGGAGTAATGGCGTCCCTCAGAAAGGTGCCAGATGAACAATCTTTGCCTAGCGTTTATCGAGCGGGTCCTAGCCAGCTATGACATGGAATTTTTACTGGAAGCAGGAAATCTGAAGGAAAACTCAACCGCTCCGTACCTCATTCATCCAGGATACAAATTGCGATAACTTCAAATATCATCGAAGGATTGATCGGGTTTGAAACGGGTTTTGCAACAGAAGAGCTATTTTTCGAGAGTATCATCACTCGCGTGCTGAGGATTGTCCATCGCGTGCTGACATCCAGGGCATATTTCTGGATTCCCTTGTTCCTCTCACTTCGGAATTTGACAGTGCGCCCCTCGTTGGTACCGTCCATTCTCGCTCATACTCTTTCAAGTTCAATCAAGCTATTCTGTTCTTGACCACTTAGGTACACTTGCCGCTTGTGAGCTATTCACAATCTTTTTGGTCTGCCGGTTTAGAGGCAGAATGTGATTGTATTTGCAAGTAATTTATTCACGTGTATTCAAGCGATTCCTTGTGTATTATGATACTGTTCTACTTGAATATTGCACTATTATTGAACATTAGAATTATTGATTTGAGCATTGTGTGTGAACTAGGGTGTGTTAACTGGGGTTTTAAATCCAAAAATGAATGTATAAATCACTGTTTCCATTTCCTGGAGAGCACCAGGAATACCTAGGCATTCTTAGGCATTCCCAGGGCGCCCCTAGGCATACCCAGAGCACCCCTCGGCATTCCCAGGGTGCTCCAAGGGAGGTCCAGGGAAACCCAGGGACAAATTAGGGTGGCCCTCATGTGGCCCTGGAGAGCTGTAAGACAGCCTCAGGTTATAAGAAAAATGGACCCTGAACCTTGGATGCCTGGGTCTTTTAGGCTATCTAGGTGCTCAAGGCAACTCATGGAGTAAGGCTAAATCCTAGGTTGCCTAGGCCTAAAGTAGTTTTCCTGATGGTGCAAAGAGCATTGAAACCACTCATAGCAGCAATTGAGGAGGGAAAGCTTGCTCAAATAAAGTTTCTGTTCACAAGCCGTCCAGAGCAACCAATTCAACTATTGCTGCATTCTGATCAGTTGAACATGGACATTCCGTCAAAAGTGAAAGTCTTTGAATTGCATGGTGTAGAGAAAGATGAAGTGCAGAAAGACATAAATGCATATGTAACTGCAGAGCTTAAAACAATAGCGACAGAAAAACAGTTGGAGGAGCTTACAGAGCTGGCAGGAAACTTGTTCATCTTTGCTGCAACAGTGGTAAAATATGTAATGGGGATGAAAGATCGGTCCTCACAGTTACGCCGTCTGGAAAAAGCACTGAAGGAAAATAAGCATCAGGAACTTGACAAGTTGTATGCTAGAGTGTTACAAGATGTGCTTGGTGGAGATTTTGAGGAGGATGAAGTAGACACTAGGTGGAATATTCTGCATACATTTGTTGCATTACTTCAACCAATGACATGCAAGGGTATTGCAGTGATGGCCAGCTTAGAAGAAGACACTGTCAGAGTCTTGATTGAACAGTTGCAAGCTTTTTGCTTTATATCAGAAAAGGATCAATGTGTCCATATCTTTCATTTATCTTTCACGGAATACATCACAAGGCAAAGTGATGAATGAATATTGCAAAATCCCATGAAAAACTGAGCATTAGCTGCTTCAAACAAATGGAACAATTAAGATTCAACATGTGTGACCTACCATCTTCATTTGTTCCAGATGCAGAAGTAGAAGGATTGCAGGAAAGGATTAAGCAAAGAATTGGGGAATCTTTGGAGTATTCATGCCACTTCGGTAATCATGTATTGGCTACAGGGCCACTGGTCAGAATGTTATGGATGAAATGGAGAATTTCCTACAAGCCAGAGGAGTATATTGGATAGAGGCAATGAGCTTGATGAACGCTCTGCTGAAATGTGGAGAAGTGCTTGAAGAATTGCTGAAGGTAAGCAATTGAACAGCGGGGACAAAGTACGTGTCATATTAACAACACCACAGAAAAGGATGGTCATAGAGGAAAGAATAATGGCTGAAGCTAGCTTGAAGTTATTGAAAAGTCTAAGAAACTTGTTAGGAAGTTTTGCTGGAAGCAAGGTGAAAGATATGACACCACATTTGTATCTGAGTATTGTGCCACTATGGCAACGGATGAACAAGGGTCCATTCAACCAGGAATGGAAGCAGTATCCAAGAGTGCAACGGATTCATGAAAGGACAACACACCAGGCTGCAACTCTTGCAGTCGAGGTGGGGTCAAGCATCTATTCCTCAGTCTTTTCACCAGATGGAACCAGAATTGTCACAGGCTCTGATGACAAAATGGTGAGGATTTGGGATGCCACATCTGGTATTCAGGTTGGAAAGCCTCTCCAAGGTCATGATGATGCAGTGAGCTCAGTAGCATTTTCACCAGATGGAACCAGAATTGTCTCTGGCTCTCATGACAAAACTGTGAGGATTTGGGATGCCACGACTAGTATTCAGATTGGAGAGTCTTTTCATGGTCATGATAATTCCGTGAGATCAGTAGCATTTTCACCAGATGGAATCAGAGTTGTCTCTGGCTCTGATGACCGCACTGTGAGAATATGGGATGCCACAACTGGTATGCAGGTTGGAGAGTCTCTCCAGGGCTATGATGGTTCTGTGATCTCAGTAACATTTTCACCTGATGGAACCAGAATTGTCTCTGGCTCTCATGACAAAACTGTAAGGATTTGGGATGCAACAACTGGGATTCAGGTTGGCAAGTCTCTCCAAACTCATGAGGCTCTGGTCTTATCAGTAGCACTCTCACCAGATGGAGCCAAAATTGTCTCTGGCTCTGCTGACCAAACTATGAGGATTTGGGATGCGACAACTGGTATTCAGATTGGAGAGTCTCTCCAAGGTCATGATCAGTGGGTCTTATCAGTAGCATTCTCACCAGATGGAACCACAATTGTCTCTGGCTCTGTGGACAAAACTGTGAGGATTTGGGATGCCACAACTGGTATCCAGGTTGGAAAGTCTCTCCAGGGTCATGATCAGTGGGTCTTATCAGTAGCATTTTCACCAGATGGAACCAGAATTGTCTCTGGCTCTGCTGACAAAACTGTGAGGATTTGGGATGCAACAACCGGTATTCAGATGGGAGAGTCTCTCCAGGGTCATGATCATTTTGTAAACTCAGTAACATTTTCACTGGATGGAACTGGGATTGTCTCTGGGTCTCATGACAGCACTGTGAGGGATGCCACATCTCATATTCAGGCTGGAGAGTCTCTCCAGGGTCATGATAAATCTGTGACCTCAGTAGCATTTTCACCAGATGGAACCAGAATTGTCTCTGGCTCTCGAGACAACACTGTGAGAATATGGGATGCCACAAGTGGTATTCAAGTTGGAGACTCTCTCCAGGGTCATGATCAGGGGGTGAACTCAGTAGCATTTTCACCCAATGGAACCAGAACTGTCACTGGTTCTTATGACAAGACTGTGAGAATATGGGATTCTACAAGTGGTATTCAGGTTGAACCACCTCTCCAGCATGATCATTTGTAAACTCAGTAGCATTTTCACCAGATGGAACCAGAATTGTGTCTGGCTCTTATGACAACATTGTAAGGATTTGGGTTGCCAAAACTGGTGTTCTGATTGGAAAGTCTCTCCAGGGTCATGATAGTGCTGTGAGGTCAGTAGCATTTTCACCAGATGGAACCAGAATTGTCTCTGGCTCCCACGACAACACTGTAAGGATTTGGAATGCCACAACTTGTATTCAGGTTGGAGAGTCTCTCCAGGGTCATGATGATACAGTCTTATCAGTACAGTGTTGCCGCGGTTCGGTCCGGTCCGTGAACCTGCTAATTTTCTGAACCTCGAACCTGAACCTGAGGTTCGGTTCAAAAATTCCGAACCTTGCACCTGAACCTAAGGTCCAGGTTCAGAGGTCCAGGTTCGGGGTTCACCAGGTTCGAACCCGGTTCGAACCGCGAAATCTAGTCAAAGTAGTTTTAGTTACTCTACCTTGTCAAAACCAAAATCTTTATAAAACGAGGCTTCTTTTGTTGTTGAAATATTCAAATCATTATCATCTTGGTATGCTGACCCAACTGTTTTGATATTCAGAGAGGTGACTCGCCTTTGAAAAAAAAATTATCAATTGGGTTTTAACTTTTAACTTTTTGCTGGAGTCCATGATTTTACTGGAGCATGGCAGAGCAAAGATTAAAATGGCAGTGCTAGTAAGGCCCACTTTTCTCTTGGTATATTTCATAGATTGAAAATCTTATCTTATCATAGATTACACAAAATGGTGTGTTGCTTTCAATTTAGAGTAAAAGGGCCCTGGGCTATAAATTAAAATAATAAATACTTTCATTACATGCAAATTATTTGCCCTACATATGATGTTATTTTCATCGGAAATTCCGAGTGCCGACACTTACTTTTTCAT
>JAACJN010000344.1:0-44358 GCA_013368555.1 Collybiopsis confluens
GGGTCAGGATCTTGCTGACCCTTGACCCTCGAGTCGACCCCAAGGTCATCCATGGTTTTGTAGCCCGCTCATTTCTGACGTCACTTCACCCAGGACCATTTTTGTCATGCGCACGACAGGATTTAATTCAGATATACACAATCAGCCAGACCCAAACCTCTTGATTCTCGTCGCACACACAGACCACCACACAGGTTTAGGGACAAAGATGAAGCTACTTTTCATCGGGGGGTCTTGTGATTACAAAACTCTGTAATCGGCTACGGGGCAATATCACTGAGGCTCTCCAGGTGATCAAGTCAACATTGCAGGATGAAGTACAGTTTAAAGAGGCCGGACTAAGCCTAGCAATGGAGACAGAGATTGAAGAAGAGGTAGAGGTAGAGGACAGTCTCATGGCAGATGTTAGGACAGGGTTGAAGGAGGCTCAGGATTGGACAATAGAGCTTAACAATGATCACTTTGACGACGACGTTGTCTGATTTGTTCGTCGTTTCCTTTCTTTTAAATTGATATTAGATAAGATAAGATAATGAGATTAGATAACTTGACTCTGGAGTCGACCTCGACCCGACCCGACCTTGACCCGACTTTGTCTCAAGGGTCAGGGTCAGGATTTTGATTGACCTTGACCTCGCTGACCCTGACCTGACCTTGGAGGTCACGACCCGACCCGACCTTTCCCAACACTAACAAGAAGTTCTATAGTAGTCGTAGTGGCAGGAGGGGTACCCAAGATCTTGCTGTAGGCTGCCTGTACTTTGATGTTCATCTTACAACTAAGTTTCGTTCGCCCCTTTGACTTGTATAGTATATCGCCTTGTGTAGTATGCATCGCCGTCTCTTAAACCATGACTTTTGTATTTTGTATTAAAAATCCCAAGATTCCCGCAGATGTTTTTTTTTTTGATTTGTTATCCCATTTTCATTGGCTCGAAGAGGGAGATAATCTAAATGTAACACGATTAAAACACTACGTGTTTTCTCTCTCTTTCTTTTAGGCCATTCATGGTTCATCCATCAAAGTAAGCTCCTCCTTCCTCTCCACACTTAGATGATACCACGTATGTAAAGAGCTTTCTAAGTAGCTTCTTTCCTCCCCGCGATTGATTTCCCTCCAATTAAATTATCTTTGGAAACAAGAATAAGACGGAATCATCAAAAGTCGTGGTGGGAGAAGGGTAACATGAAAGCACTTTGAACTCAGTATCAGTATGGTTCAAGGAGATTTGCGCGAACAAGAAAAGAAGACATATATTGAAACTGGCAAAGGTCAATTAGAGTTGTACATAAGTGACGAAATGGATGCGGTAATAGGGAAGGGATAGAGTTGTATGGGTAAGGAGGAAGTGTTATCAGAAGAACGAGAGCAGGGTGAGGTAGGAGGTCGGGTGTAATGGCATGTACTGAGGCAGTCCCAAAGATCTGTCTGAGGGCCGGCGGAGAACGTGGCAGGAGAGGGGTGAAGATGTGAATCGGGTGCCAGAAGGAGCAAAACGGTGCTTTTGAACGAAAAAAAGAGTGTGGAGTAATATTGGGAAGGGGAAAAGGAGGTGACGGCGCAGCCACAAAAAAAGCAAAGGTTTCGGGGATACCATAGTCGTTTTCGTGCTCCCAGAAACAAGTCTCTCCATATTCTCATCCACCGTCTTATATCCCTACAGTTCCATTTCCTACGGCCCCCGCAGCGACGAGGTTCGTCAAGCTGAATGGATGTTTTCGGGAGTAAAATCAGATGTCCGCTGGAAAGTGTCGGAACACCGGGACCGGAGAGGGACTTGAAGATATAGCGGGAGACCGCTGCAGGAATAAAACGCAAACAGGTGGACAAATAACCATGAAGAGAAAGATAGTCTCCAGGTAATTCAGAAGGAGGCTCCAAGTAGCTAGATGTAAAAAGTGGAACAAATTCCCCGGTATAGAGCGCGAAGAATCTGGTGATGTCGATGAGGACTAAAGGTGATACAAGGTCAACCCCGGCAGAACCTAAACGGAAAACAAACCGTGACATACCTTCCCCTTATCCGCAATCAACCAGATTCTCTAGCCTTCAAATTTTAGAACCCAGGCAATCTGAGCAAGACTCCAACAGCCGTACAACAGCGTAGAAAGAATGTCGAATAAAGCATCAGGGTCGAGGCTGTTGGATTACAAGCGTGCTTAGAAAGCAGGCGTAAGAAAGGTATCGATAAAACATGAGGAACGCTGCATTAGGGGGCGATAGTGCTGGATAGTAGCACTGATAGCGGAAAAGGAAGAGCTGAATAAAAATTTTTTGGAAGGTCTATGGAGGTGTGGAGGGAGCAAAGTTGCGCTTGAGAAAAAATCTAGCTATAACTTTCAAATTATCGTCAAAAAAAAGGTAAAAAAGGCTACAGGTGCGCACTGTATTCATTTATTCTCATTCTCTGTCTTGCGTCGTTGTGTTCTTGCGATATAGCTCTTCCGAAAATAGCTCTTCCGAAACCTAAGACATCCCCGGGGCCGCGTCAACAGCCCCGACGTCGACGAACAAAAGTGAGGCTTACCTGTACCCTAACCCCAGGCTTACCCTAACCCCAGGCAACTACCCAAAGCGAGCCATTCTTCGATTTTCCCTTCCAAATCAAGAGTCACCTGCACTCGCGGAAAAATATAGAGTCGAAGTGTATCTTGGGATTTGGAAAAACCAAAAAGTTTTGGGGGGGGGGGCGTGTTCTGGTTGACCGAATTCGATGTATTGTCTTGATTGATAGTGTTGGTCTTGAACCGTCCTGAATAAGAGAATTGAAGGGGGGAGGGGCTTGTGGTGTGTTCGTAAAGAAACGGTAGGCCTTCGTCACGGGCTCGGCAGTGATTGTCATATCGGTCCGATACCCGCTTACGGGGCAAGGTGCCACGGGGTCGGCCGATTAGTACAACTCGCGGCAGCTAACCTTCGTACAACGTCGACCTAGCACTTCATAATCATCCAGTATCCTCTTATCCGTTACTTCTTTCGCTCAAGCTTGGAACACGAACAGATACGTACCACGCACACCCGGGCCATTCAATGATTCGCCGCAGCTAACGCTCCAGAGGCGGAACTCTACCATGACATTAAACAATAAACAAGTCCCGAACTTTCCTTTCGTCCATAACGTGTCCCGTACTTCAGTCTCATACTTTCAGTACGATCGGTCTTCAAGATGTAGAACAAACATAAAAGGAGGAGATAAAAAGTATCTGCAAAGGAGATTTACCAAGTACTTGGGTTTAAATGGACAATCGTCG
This sequence comes from Collybiopsis confluens, assembly GCA_013368555.1. Lineage (NCBI taxonomy): Eukaryota > Fungi > Basidiomycota > Agaricomycetes > Agaricales > Omphalotaceae > Collybiopsis > Collybiopsis confluens. The sequence continues at coordinate 3,253 of JAACJN010000344.1, forward strand.
AGGTAAACGAACAAGAAATGACGGGGTTTTTTTAGCCGAGCAACGACCGGACCGGATTTCAGCCTTTCAACGTGACCAGCACCTCGTCTCTTCTCTTCTCTGGATCAACATTAGAACTATTTTCTTGAATACGTCTCTTGCTACCCAACGGGCTAGTCTCAAACAGTGGATAAATTCGACAAAAACCGTGCCTTAAAATTACTACGATTTTCTGATACCCATGGCCTCCAACTCAAACCCGCATGCTAACTAGTTCAATCTGTGCAATGGCAACGTGAACGTATCAACGAAAGGTCAATACAGAGTGAGGGGAAATCCAGTACTCTACGTGTCTCCTAAAAAATCTGTTTTCATTTACGCTGATCATAATATAATCCATGTCTCCGCTAGCTCGTGCATACTCTTTCCGGTCAAAATACCAACAACATCGATCCCCTGACCTTCCCCGATGTCTTGACCAGCCTACTCCCAAATGAACGCCCCATCCGTACTCCTACAAACAAAGCCCGAACGTGTCGCCGCAGGCTTCAAACCAGCGAATGAAGAAGAAGAAGTTTCAGATGACCTGAAAGAGTGCACGACTGGGTAATGTCGATGAGCGTTGAAATTTCTGAAACGTTGATGTACTCTGCAGTGAGCGAAGATCCGATTCGACTGGTAAGCTTTTTTTCTTCTATTTTCTTGCTTTTTTTGGATAAAAGCCTTAACGATCGATGATATGAATATATCTAGGTCCAATACCATCCGATTTGCTCGCACAGAAGAATTGCTGCCAGAAGGGGGGGATAAAGTGATGCTCAGGCGAGTTCAAGCAAACGGAGGATTTAGACTCCGATATCGAATTGTAAAAGTTTTTGCGATGATAAATGGGACATTCAAAATAATTCGCTGCGTGGTCCTCGGAATCCGAATTGTTTTCCGTTCTTTCATCTCTCCTATCTGGATCTCCGTCGGACTAAAATCTTGCTTATAAGGTTTGACTGCAAGCTGTTCTAGTTTTCGAATTTTCGCCGCAGTTGTAACTGATGGCAGTAGAGCGAAATCACGGCAAGGGAGGACTGTTTATTGTTGCGAGCACAGCTCGTCGCTGGGAGTGAACCTGTTGTCTGACGGTGAATTTCCGTCAGCGAGATTAGATGGGAAGTGTTTCTCCGCGCTAAAGTCTTGCTTATAAGGTTTGTTTGTAAGCTGTTCTAGGTTTCGAATTTGATAACAGTGATCATGTTTCGAGAAAAAACAATCTCTGGCTGTTTTTATGAGGAAACTCCGCTCGTTGATCGCATTTTAGACTAAACCAGTTTCAGGATTCCCAACCTCACTCTACCCCCGGACCAGAATCACGCTATAAACCTCCAAACAGCAGGATGATTTCTTCTCGAAAGGATGAAGCTGTTCTGTTCCTCAGTCAACTTCCAAGCAACCAGGTGGAGCGAGCGTGCAGTGATAAGTGTAGATGGAGATTTAGGTTCAGATAATAACAGTTTAAAGGTGTGAAAGGAAATGATACATCTTTGCATCCGAACTACGAACTATCAGTATGATTATTTCGGTTACAGTGATGATGATTCCTTTCGTCTTGTACCTATAGAAAAATGTGAGCCATCTCGATTCTCGCGCGTCTGGGAGCGAGCTAGGTGACTGTCTGGTTGCATCTTGTTAGTTTATACCTGTTCCTTATCATGCTAGCTCGAGCCCTCCAGTGTGCCAGATGTTAAATTTTTCATTCTTCTTTCGTTCTTCTTATATATCTTCCCATTCAATATACAAATCATCAGTCTTCGTTACGATGGTTTCTTCCGTCTCAGGTCTGTTACCTTGACCACTGTCTCAATTGTCCCGCGTCTGAACTCTGGTAGCGAGCTAGCTATTGCATAACATGAATCAAATCTCCCGTGTCGTGCTGTAGTAGCAAGCTAAGTAGTGTCCTTCTGCATCTCAGTATCATTCCCGTTCCTCCGCTGCTCATCAACCTCCTCGGAGAAGCCTCGATTCATACTGTAGCCTGTGACATATGTTAAACTGTCATTCCTCTCATATAACTTTCGGTTCCAACTACGAGTTATCAGCATTCGCTAGGACAATTTCTTTCATCTGATATGAAATGCATTTCATCTCGATTGTCCCGCGTCTGTAAGCGAGCTAGCTATTCAAGCATCTCAGTTTCATCCGAGGCATGATCAAGAATGATGAGCGATCATAATGGAATTACAATACAGGATGAAATCAGGGCCTATCTTGATGATCACAGACCGTCCATACAGCAGTGAAGTTGAAGTTGGGAAACAAAGGAACCTGGAAACACTGCTTGGCTTTTGCGTCATGAGACTGCTCAAAGTATGAGGCTATTCATTATACTTATACTGCCAGGCTACATACCGCGAAGGCCCCATCACGGCGGAACCGTGTGGGTCTGCCTTGACTTGACAAAGAGCTGCAACTTGAGTTAGCTCAGCTTATACACCCCTTACTCACTAATACTCGTATCTGCCAATCACTCCTAATGACGACTCAAGAGCAAAATGAACTATATGATTTTGGCGGTAACACAACCATTAATGTGATAGTTGCAATCATAACGTCAACAGGCTATGGTATGTGTCACCTCTGCGATTAAAATATAACCATTCAACTTGGGTGTTCACAGGAGCTATGGTGCTGATGATGTTTGTAGCCATGTACTACTTGAGGTGAGCTAGATGTTCGGAAATTAACCAACGACAGGTTGTTCATGAAGGACCAGTAAGAAACAGCGGACAATCCCTGTCATTACTCTGGCTACTGGTTGCATGGTGATGTTTGTCCTCTTTACAATTCAATATCTCGGTTCTTTCGGGTTCAGCTTGCTTCCCATCGCTGCACACACCGATGAGTCCCCGCAACATGTGGCTAGTTATGAGAAACAGGAGCAATATTGGACCTACACGAATTTCGTGGCGCCAGGGCTGGTACGTTCCAATTCCACTTGAACTGCCTGGAAAAATTCAACGGTGATGCCTTGCTCTAGCTGTTTCTTGTAGGAGACGTGATTGTGGTCTGGAGGGCATGGGTGCTGCTGCCCACGGACAAATTCTATAAATTTCTTCTTTTGGTGCTCATGTCAGCCGGGTCAGGTATGTAGGCCGGCGGCAAATGGAAATGTGCTAGGTAAATAAATTAAAACGTTGACTTTGTTCATTTATTATAGGCATAAATATTGCAGACATTGTGTTGGACTACAAACAAGTTCAGCAGGAGTTGCATGGTATCACCAACAGCATGGACTGGATCATTTACGTTAGCTCCCTCCTTATCAATCTGCTTGCTACACTTTTAATTTGGCGGAAATTGTGGTGAGCCATACTTTTAAAATCAAAATTTACAATAATTGAGCACTGAAATAAATATACAGGGCTCACCAGCGCAGTGTGATTTTTTTTGTTACAAGGAGTCGCGGTCACAACATCCAGAGAATCATGATCCTTTTGATTGAGTCTGGAGCATTTCTAGGCATCACACAAGTAATGAATCTGGGCTTTGTTACAGCTGGATACTACAATTCAAATCCTACACTGGGGTTTCTGTATGCTTTCCATTTCTTCACAGCGCTAGGCCCGGTTGCTACAGTGAGTCCATGAGATTAGACGTAGAGTTTCTGAGAACTTAGCTGATCCGGTTTATTTATAAGGCATTGTATCCTCTAGCTGTTATTATCTTGGTCAACACTGGGAACTCTCCTGTACATGTAGCAACGGTACATGTTCCAGAAAGGTCCGTGCTTGAGAACCTGCAGGCCATTCTTGAACACAATCATGAACCATGATAGGATTCTTTACCGGCGTTTTATAGTTACGAGTCAACCAAGTGTAGGAATTGTCCTTATCACGAGTCCGGAACAATTTGTGTACTACGAATCGTCCTTATGTCGAGCTACTTCCGAAAAATTTGACCTTATGCTTGAGAGTCAAATTTTTCATTCCTGCAACGTGAAATCTGAAATTTCATGTCCTAGCAAGTCGCCGAATAGCTCCATTGGGAGTCAGGACATGGCCAATGAAATCCAAGATGACGTATGAGAGGCTGTCAAGACTCAACGCTGTCAAAAGACACTTTGGCGCTCGCTCAAACTACATACATACTATACTATCGATGTAGTCCAATCCGTAGGTTGAGAGACTTCAGTGTAATAAAATGTCATTCACTCAGCCCTCGTACAAATTCTTTTTCTACATTCTTAGCTATTGTTTACCCTTCCTTTTCTAAAGCTTTTTCTCTGAGATCTTCGCACCACATAATCATGTATAAAAAGTAGATCAATACAAGTTTAGTTGAGTAATCAAGGCACTAGTACTATTCTCTATCTCAAAGCACGTAGGCCACTGCACTCGAAGATTGACTGCGCTGGCTCGCGGTTGCACGGTCCGGTGGCAGAGACGGGAGCACTCTTCCGAAACGAACCTTTTCTTTTCCCATCATTGCGGTTTTCACCGCCATCGCAAAACATTTTTCTTTCTTTCGGTTTTGGATAAGAGCTTGACGGTGGATGACATGAACATGTCTAGGTCCAAAACCATCCTTTCCAACCCATTCGCACACGCAGAAGAATTGGTCACAGAAGCGGGGATGAAGTGATGCTGAGGCGAGTATTGAATCTTCTTAAAAGTTTTTGGTGTTTTGATGATGAATCACTCAAGATAATTCCCTGCGTGGTCCTCGGAATCCAAATTATCTTCCGTTCTTTCATCGTCAAAAGAGATTAGATGGGAACTGTTTCTCCGCGCTAACGTGCTTGCGTATCAGGTTCGACTGTAAGCCGTTCTGGTTTTCGCGTCGAACTGCCCCCAACGTTAAACTATAACTAGAGCGAAATCACGGTAAGTGGGGACTGTTCATTGTTTTGAGCGCAACTCGTCCGGAACACGCTTCCTGTCAACTGACCACGACGTTGGAGTCAAGTGGGGAACTATCGACTCAGCCGGCTAGGGAATGACAGCAATGGCAGTGACACGGTGATGTTTTCAAGAAAAATCAATCTCTTGGATGCACGCGATGGCTGATACCCGTTGTTATGACAGAAACTTCGGTTTCACGATTTCCCACCTCAGTTCCACGATTTCCCACTCCACTGCCGACAAGAACCGCCCTACCAGTTCCTAATTAAACCGCTAGACGATTTTTTCTTTCTTTTTTGACAGAAAGGGTGGAGCTTTCTGATTCAGTCAGTCAACTTTCGAGGAGAGCAAGGTGAAGGGAGCGTACAGTGATATAGATTAGACCGAGGGGTTCTCGTTATTTGTGCTATTTTCTTTTGTCTCGTTCACGATGTTCTCATTATCACCTAGGATATCCAGGAACCAATGAATCAAGGATTTCAATTGCTCACCTGAGGGTACAAGTATTTTCCGACTGACTCGGGAGTCTGAATCTGCCAAGACAAGCAATAATAGCTTAAGCGCTTGGGTGATCCAGAATATATCTGGTTAGGGTGGAGCCAATTTGGAAGCAGTCCCGCCGACCGTATGCATTCGATGATCTTTTTTTTTAATCTTGAGAAATCGCAAAAATCAGAAATCTATCAGCCAAAATGTCGTGACCCGCGACTACGGACTGCTTGAAATCTAATATACAATACTTCAAAGTTCAAAAATATCTTTTGCAATACACAGCACGTCGGATGAACCATGCTCTGTGTACCCTGGTTGATGACAATGTTCGACATTCTGATTCATGAGTCTGGCTTAAAAGTTATAACAGCTTCATTGCTGCATCCGGTTCCGAGATGGAAACATTTGCTACAATGTATTTTTGATTGATATCCGCAACAATCGGGATGCGTTTTCATCACATCAAACGAGTACGCGGGACAAGAATGATTCTTAATTTTCTTTCGGACTCGTAATAGCCAAGGCTCATATTTGAGATAGGAGATAAGAGCAGATACAGTCCCATGGTACAAATTATACCATAGTAAAGGATGCCTTCAATTAGGACTTCAGCTGGTACAACTGGAACTACTGACCGTGATGACGTTGCAGAGATCGTAGCGCCGACCATTTGAGTCTTGACTTACAGCTATTATACACTTAAATATTTAAATTGCATGGCTCCACCGAAATTACTCCTGTGCCCATATTTGGAGATGTTATTCTGCTCCACAATCTTCAATTTTTTTCATAAATCACTGGATCTTTGCCTTCTCTTCCCGCATCTTGCCTCATGTTTGAGCTCCGATACGTTTTGAAATTTATATTCATTCTTTAAGTTCAGTGGCCATTTCTAGCTCCAACGTTTTGATTTATACAAACAATCCCTAATCGGATCTTATTACTCCCCTTTGTGAATAGCTAGCACAAAAGTATGCATTTCCACTCGCTATACTTGTGAGTACATGTTGAATACCAAGTATCAGGTCGGGAGTGGAATAAAGCTAAATTCCAATGAATGAAAGAGACTACTAGAGCCAGAAGGGGGAAGCGATGACCGACAACAAGTTAGCCCTGGCCGCACATCATTCAAACAAGCGAAAGGATGGGGGCTTCCAGTACGTGTGGCAGTTCATTTTCATGATACAAGCGTCCAACGTGAAGATGAGTGGAGATGAGTACGTACAACGTATTTCAAATTATCCCACCCTGCGGATCATCTGTGGAATTTTGGAGATGCGGGCTGCTGTTCCGATTATTTGTGGCCATGGGATGTTGGAGATGCGAGCTGAAGTGCGTGCTCGGAACAGCCTGCATTATGATATCATAGAGGGGCTGCCAGCCCCGAAAGAGAGTCAGAAAAGTCTTGAGGCTGTGAAGAATGCATCGCAATTTTATAGATAAGGATGTAACGTATTTGCAGGGTAAGGAAGGAGGAGAAAGGAGGCCAGCCAGTACTAAAGGGCCTGTCGGAAGGACGGGATTACCGACAGCCTTCTGCAAGTTCTGTTGGAGTACGTCGGAATGTACAAACTTAATCTGGAACCCGTGTCGCAATTGATTTGCGAGACATTGACAGCTATGGGGATGTTACTCCGCAAAGTTATTATTAGGCAGGTCTGAGAAGATCCGTAATATTTTTGAATTTCCCCCCTCCCCCGAACACACCTAATGCGAAATTTATGATGGAATTCGTTCTATGGTCTACCGTCAGCGACGGTACGTTTTTTATTTCTGGCTCTATTCATATCCTGGACTCCCTTTCCACATCTTCACCGTCGTGGCTAGTTTGCTAAATAGAGCGATTCTGAAGGAATCGCGATGTTCAGACTGACATTAGCGGCATTGGCCTCGTGGTCGTTTCTCGCTGTAGCAGCACAATCCATCCAACCTCCTGCGATACCACTTGCCGTCCGGTCTCCATATCTTCAATCTTACTTGCGCCATACCTCCACGACCGAACAATCGAATCTATGGCCCAATTTCTGGACAAATCATGTACGAGCTCATTGTGGGACGCCGGAATTCTGAAAGGAGTTAGAGTCATTCTTATTTTCAGACATTGGGTTGGACGGGACTCGTACGGGTCGATAATGCGCTGTACACTTGGCTTGGTCAACCAGGAAGTCTTATGCTCAACAACGGTACCAAACTGAACAACGCTGCTTTCAACGGCTATCAAGTCACTCCCACACGTTCCGTTCTCCGTTTGACAGCTGGAAACATGAATATCAATGTTACTTTTTTGAGTCCGATAGAGGTGAGCACGATCGCCTTGTTTTGCATTCGGTGGTTGCTGATTGTTTCCAACTCCTCCTCCAGCCCAGTGATTTGGTCCTGCAGTCCTTTCCGTTTTCTTACATCTATTTCGAGGCTTCTTCCAACGATGAGAATTCTCATTCTGTTCAAGTTTATCAGGATATTTCCGGTGGTGGGTCTACTCATTTTAATCTTGGATCAAAAGATTTCCATTTGAATCATTCTTCGAAACAGAATGGCTATCCAACGACATCAAAAATATCATGCAATGGAATACCACTGCTGTCCAAAATACCACGACCCTCTATCACGAGGCTCAGCGATTACCGTTCCAGTTTATCGAGGAAAATGACATGGCGGAGGATGGAGTAGTGTATCATGTTACTAATACGGTGTGCTCCTTAGCCAGGTCTTTTGGTCCCAAGTGTGTGTTTCTCTGACCGAGTTTTTACCCTCAATTAGGGAAGTGGTGTAACATATCAAAGCGGCGAAGACACAATCCTCCGCAGTGGCTTCTTAAACAATGGCACTCTTTCGAATACGCAAGATACGATTAATCGTGCTATCTCAGAGCAAGTTTGCGTTGTCCCAAGCAACACATATAGGCTAACTTTTTGGTTTTATCTGCGGCTGTTTTACTATGCATACTTAGTCGTTGGCCTGTCCTCGCATTCAGCGCTGATCTAGGGAACATCACGTCTACTTCTACTTCGTCTCCACTTGTCTGGGGGATTGGGTTAGTTCGGAGCCCAGATATCATGTATGCCACGACAACTGGGAATCAAACCCGACGACCATATTTCTTTACGAAATACGAGTCTGGTGGAGTCCCTACAGCTGTATGTCTGGCATTCGGAATTCCCTCGATTCCTTCTTTTATATCGCATATAGATCGTAGATTTCATGTCGGACGCACAAAACGCTCTCCAGCGCTCTATCAATCTCGACAATCGCATTGTCTCCGATGCCTCAGCAATATCGAACGATTACGTCGACGTCGTTTCATTGGCTACGAGACAGGTAATGGCCGGGATGGAAATCACCGTTGGGTTGATTCGAGTGGTCAGATGAATAAGAGCGATGTGTTGATTTTTATGAAGGACTTGGGAATACTCAGTACGTTGTTTTCCTTCCTGTTTGGTTGATGCTTACTTTTTCCAATAAGACGAACAAACCCAGTTGAAATATTATACGCCGCATTGCCTTCCATCCTCTACATCAACGCTTCCTGGGCAGGATACCTCCTTGAACCTCTACTTGCATACCAATCCTCACCTTTATACAGTCAAGAATTCGCAGCTAAGGATCTAGGGAATAGATTTCCTTATGCTGAAGGAAATAACGCTCCTGCTGCGTTAGATGGAATTGAGGATGTAGGTGATATGGTTATCATGGTTTGGGCACATGCGAGGTTCAGTGGAGATGGTGGGTTGTTGGGAGATATGTGAGTGGCTGTTTTGTGAATTTCTGGCATTCACTTGAAGTCCCTTTTCTATTCGCCGGACGATCTACCCCGTTGCTGACTACTCCTTCTTTTGGTATGGTAGTATTCAACATTGAAGAAGTGGACAGAATCTTTGATAAAAGATGACCCGTTGACGCCAAATGAGTCGTAAGTCATATTATCTTCCCTGGAGATTTTATAAATCGTTGAATTGGAGCTCCTTCGAATAGTCTCTCCGCAGATGGGTTAACTAGCCCGAACCAGACTAACTTGGCTATCAAGGGTATTTTGGCAATTAGGACAATGGCTGAGATTAGTACGACGGTTGGAGAGTCGGATGATGGGCAGAAGTATGGGGTATGTCCTTTTTTTTCCTTCCCCTCTAGATTTGTTCCTCGTTTTAACTCTGCATCGCAGAACCTTGCTGCTTCCCTAGTAAGCCAATGGGAAACATTGGCCGGCTCATCAGGACATCTCACTTCGACCTATGAAGTAACCAGTTCATGGGGACTGATGTACAACTTGTACTACGACAAGCTGTTCGGATTCGGACTTGTTTCAGATACGGTGAGTGTTTTTTGCTTCCATCCACATTTGTCCGCGAGGTTTGAAAACCCTTTTCTTGCCGAAAAAAAAAGATATATTCCCAGCAAACCACTTGGTACTCCAACGCACTTTCTGCGGCACCCACATTCGGTTTCGCATTCGACACTAATGAAAACGCCAATGAGGCTTCTGTTGCCAAATCCCACTGGACCTTGTTGACCGCCGGTACTGTGACGGACAATGGGACGAGGAATTCGTTGGTGTCCCAGGTCCGTTCCGCTGCTGCAAATTCGAAGAGCTTTACTGTACTCCCCACGACATACGGGACGTCTGATGCAAGTGTTATAGGTGGCGCCGCTAGGTAAGAGGGGGCAAAGTCGGGCTGAGACAAAATTAATTGAGTGATTGATTGATCCTAGTCCTGCTCAAGGAGCGATGTACTCTTTACTTGCTCTCAAGTAAGCGCTATTCTCAAACGTAGTCTTGTTTCGCGATATCACACACTCTAATATTATTTTACCACTAGCCTTTCAAAAAAGACAGTCAGCGCTACCTCGTTGGGTAGTGGCAAAAAATCAAGCAATAATGCGAGAGCCATAGCCGGAGGTGTCGTTGGTGGTCTAGCAGCACTTGCTCTTCTATCACTCGGTATCTTATTCTACAGGCGCCATCGCAGAGGAGGAAAAGGAGGAGTCAAACACAGCGACGAAACGTCCTCTGGAAGCTTTTCTATGATGTCCAGGCCGAGGAAGAAACATAGAACAAGTAATTCTGTTTCGCAGGAGCTGATGGATGCGTATCGTATCGAGGCGTACCCGTTGACACCCGGGCTCACTACTAGTCCGGATGCGCATATTGCGACTGGACCTACCCCGACTCGTCAGAGACCATCTCCCGGGGGTGATATTACACCTTACGACATAACAAATAGAGGTGGTGAGAGGGAGGATGGGTCAGAGCAGCAGAGACCGCGTATGGGGCCGCTTCCCGCGAAAATGACCTCGGGTGCTGGAGCTCCGAGGAGTGAATCAAGTACGAGAGTGGGAGGTAGAACGCCCTCAGTTTCCGAAACTGGTTCATCAGCGATTGCGGCGGAGCTGAGAGGGCAGGTGGAGAATCTGAGGAGGGAGATGGACGAAATGAGGATGCAGACGCAGTATGAACCTCCGCCGGAATATGAGTGACCATCTTACTCTTGCAAGCACTTGCGAGAGGAGGGCAGAGTCGGCGGAGGGAGGGGGTAGATTTTCTCCACAAACACCATATATTCTTATTGTAGTACCTTCCATAAGCAATTAATACCCATTCTGGGATCCAGACCCCCGAGGAAAGGATGTGGAAGAAAAAGTGCGGAGACCCTGCACTAGGCGGGTTGGAAGGAGCGGGCAGGGAGAAAGACGACTTGAAATGATGGAGTTTGACGAGCTTAAAGGGAGATACCGAGCGAACCTGGCTGTCCATGGTGGATAGTATCTGCAATTCCTGCGGCACCGTATTATATCCTCTTCCTCTACCGCCTTTCATCTGCCTAGCATTCGCGACACAAAAAAGATGATTTGTGGGATAACGAAGGTATTTGAAGAAAAAGATTGGATGTGGTACATGTACACGGAACGGAAGAATAGAGGGAGTTTGAGTTTAAACTTGACGCTTGAAGCCTGGCTGTCGACGATGAAATATACTGACGCAATGGCTATCACTCATTGCTTCATTGTGTTTCAAAGCACATACCTGATATGTAAGCCCAATTGCCATGCCCACAACCCTCACTTGGGACCAACCAGAAAGGATGAGGAGAAAGCGTTGGATGCTGAAGTAAGCTGATAAGGTAAGCTTCCGGCGTGCTTAACGCCGCCCTCGAGTTTAATCTTAACGCTGCCCTCGAGACTCGAGTTAGCTAGCCGATTTATCCTTTCAACTTCTCAGCCCTTGTCCTTTCAGCCAATTGTGAGTGGATTGTTTGCGCTCGGCACTATCATTTGACGTCCGTCATTTGAGTTCAGGACAGGGTAAGGAGGCTACCTGCCAGAGTACGCGAGGTACGTTGTACTTGGATGATAAATAAAAGAGAGATAACTTACCACAGATCCCATGAGATAAACGACGGGATAATGGAAAAGATCAACAAGACCAAGGGAGAGGGGTCCATAGAACCGGAGGAGGTCCCTGACTCTGACCGAAGGGGAGGGAGGGCTGGTATGCAGCAAACTGCTAAAAAGCCCCCAAATTTTGTCCCAAATGGCAGGAGTTTTCCACGATGTGATGACAATAACGGCTGCAGCGACTGCTAACATTGAGGGGATATATAAATTAGCAATATTTCCATGAACTGTATTCCTTAATTCAACGATTATGGCTAAACATTTGAGTCACAACTCACGGCTTTCACTGCTACTCTTCAACATCCTCCTCTTCCTGTTCCACGTCCCCAGATTGCATTGGGGCTCCAATATTTCCTAAAATTCTTGTTAGAAATGCTAGTTCCTACGTAAGTACACAACCTCAGAACATAGACAATGTTCTCATTACCTAGTTCCTACGTAAGTACACAACTGTAGGAAAGAATAAGTAAAGGATATGTAGAGAAGAGAATTCACGTACCCTCAGAACGTAGACAATGTTCTGAGGGATACGATTGTCTGAATAACAATTTATATACGAAATGAGAAGATAGGAAGAATAAATAAGGATGAAGTATGAGGCAGAACCTACGATACCCGCACGGAAGTAAACAAGGGAGAAACGGAGACATAGCAGATAAACGGAAATACTTATTCCTCAGGACAACACGCCCACATGACCTACGCGCTACCCACTATCCGTGACTCCGGATCTGACACTCCCCCTGACGTCCTGAGACTTCCAATCCAAACCAAGAGCCGAAACAATCCGTCGATGCTTGTCCTTAGGCAAGGATTTCGTCATTATGTCGGCCAGATTCTGCGAACTTGAGACGGGGAAGATTGCGACTCGCTTCTTTTCAACAATATCTCGAGTGAAAAGATATTTCGTGTCGATATTTTTTGAAAGGTTGTGCTCCCAATTCGTCTCCGAAATACTGATCGCCCCGAGATTGTCACACATAATAGGCAACGGCTCCCCCTCGATGCCTAGCTCAATTTCCTCTAGCCAACTCTTGATCCACATACCCTGCTGAACGCCTCGGCATAACAAAATATACTCGGCCTCGGTAGATGACAAGGCTACTCCAGACTGCCGCTTGCAAGACCATGATACCGGCGACCCATTCACAAGGAATATATAGCCAGACATCGACTTTCGAGTGACTCGATCACCTGCCCAGTCAGCGTCAACATAACCGACTGGCTTGATATTGGTGGAGGTGCCGGTCCGATAAATGATCCCGTAGTCAATAGTTGTATTGATATAGCGGCATAGCTTGACGAGTAAATTCCAATGCTTTTGAGTTGGCGCATTTTGAACTGTGGAGAGGATCGAACAGGCAAAGAAAATATCTGGGCGCGTACAGCTAGCGCCCCACCAACAGCACCCGAGAATCGCTCAATACGGTTTGCCCTGCATGAATATGATGTCGGTCTCGGACTGAGATTCCAGAGGATCGAGAGAGAAGTTGGGAGGTAGCGGAGTGTTCAAGGGGAAGAGCTGGTCGGTAAGATCAAAGTATCGAAACGCGTTCCGAAAGAAGGGTGCTTGAGATATCCCGATAGCGCCATTTGGAAGATGTTCGATCGTAAGTCCGACAAGCACATTCTTGTCGTGCACGTCTTTCAAGTCCCATATACGAAACCCATCCACCATCCTGTCAGCCTCGCCATCGGATGAAGAACCACTGAATATATCATCAGTATGTACAGAAGCAATGGAAAACTTGTTTGTGGTGGCATTTCTTTGGTAGCAAATGCACGGATCGGCCTTTGACGATTTGAAACCCATATTCCGGAATTGTTGCTCGAGGTCTTTGTACCATATATGTCCAGCTTGAGACATCCCATACAAGGGTTTATGCATCAGGCAAACCTTATCTTCCTCCCCCTCGACAGCGAAACCGGTAGGCTGATTCATATAGACCGGCGGAGATTCTGGTAAGTGGCCATTTAGATACGCGGTCGAAAAGTCCCATTGACGAGTTCGCAACTGTTTCTGGGCGCATATTCCGATAAGAAGGCGGACAGATTCGAAACGAGCAACCATTGACCAGCTCTTGTCAAAGTCTACCCCCGGAATCTGCATATCTCCCCGCGCCACATACCTTGCCTTTCTTTTAACAACAACACCTTTGCCGTCAACCTTCAGGTCATAAACCCACATACCATGAAGGACCCTCGCATCATTTGGCCTTCCTACCAATGTCCAACATTTCCGCTGTCGAAGAGAATCGATTTCGGCTTTCATAGGTGGCATCCATAGGCTGGGTTCTTTCATGGCATCTGTAAAAGACTTTGGTATACTGACCTCTCCTCCCCCTTTGACGGTGCTTGCCAATACAACAGCATTAGCCCACTCTTCCGCTTTGTCCATTCCCTCATTCTCCAAGTATTCCTCCGACTCCAGCTGTCGGCGAGAAGCCACGCGAATTTGTTCGGAACGACGTAGGGGTGCTATAGCAGCAGGAAGAGCAGGCTGGGGTGCAGCAACGGCGAGAGTTAGGATGGAGGAAGGAGGATTAACATCAGCGCCGTCAGGTCGCTCTGCGGGGATTAATTCGATACGGGCCGGAGTCGCCGGTTCGATGTCGACATCAAACCCCACATTCTCCGCACTCAGGGTCCTTTTCACGGTTCCTTCCTCGAACTCAACATCGCGCACCGGATACACACCCTTTCGTACTGGATCCCAGATTCAGTATCCACGGCGGCCAATATATCCCACTAACCTGCCTTCCCATGCTTGCCAACCAAGCTTCCCATTGGTCCTGTCCAAATCTGTCACCCAAGCTCGGCACCCCCAACGCCGCAGATGTGACACGTTGACTCGGGCTCGCTTAGCCTCGAACCACTTTTCCCAAGGTACAACTCCGGGATGGCGAGCATTAGGTAGCATCCCCTGAATATAGTGGTAAGCGCTAGCTGCCTCAGCCCAGAATCTGTGATCTAACTCAGAGTCCTCAATCATAGCCCTGACTCCCTCTATAATTGTGCCGTTTGCTCGTTCTACCTGCCCATTTGCCGCCGACGAAGCTTTCGGAATCTTCTCGATTAGGATACCGCAAGCTGCACACCAGCCGTCCATTAGCTTGTTGTCAAATCCATGCCCCATGTCTATCCGTATAACGCGGAGCTTTCGGCCGGTTTGTTGTTTGGCCATAGTCACAAAATTCTCAATGTTACGAAGAACAGTCGGAGCTTCCTTGTTTGCGAGGAAGTAGGGAAGGGAATGCCGGTACCATCATCACAGGCTAAAAGCATGTAGTAAGCACCCCCGAGACTTTTTGTACGAGCGGGACCCCAGAGGTCAAGACTGATACGGTCCAAAGGTTCCGAGGATGGCACGACTATGTCATTGAAGGGTTTTCTCTTCGCCTTAGCAAGCAGGCATACTTCGCATTTACCACAAAGGGCAAATTCGGAAACCTCGAGGCCCTCGACGATTTTCCGTTTGGCCATGAGACGGATAAGATTGATGTCTGCATGTCCAAAGCGGGTATGCCACATCTCGAGAGAGCAAGGCTTGGATCGCGATCGCCAGACGCAGCGAGAGCGTAGCTAGCATCAACTGTTTGGTAAGACTCCGAGCGAGGCGGATTGGAGGCAGAGGTGAGTGAGTCGTCCAATGAGTCTATAACCTGGACCTGATATAATCCGTGACCGCCACGGCACCCTGCTAACATTCCATCAACTATAACCTTCATGGAAGCGGGATCCTGAACCTCAATCTTCCCATTTCCCCAGACACCACGGAATCCTTTCCGATCCATAGCAGGAAGCGAGAGAAGGTTCATCCCGAAGGTAGGTGTGTGTGAGGCAGGGAAACGTAGACGGTTTACTGACCCCTCAGTAGTTTTGACGATAATTTCGGCTATCCCATAGCCTTCAATTCTGAAGGAGCCATTTGCTCTGTCTGTCGCTAGCCGACCAGTATGGGTAGGACTTGCCTGCCTATAGCTCACAAAGCGATTACGATTTCGGATACACCAGTGCGAAGCTCCACTGTCAATGAATGTGGGGGTACCATTTGTATTGTGACTGCTGACAGAAGGTACGTAGGGAGGCACGCTACATACACCATTCTCTGACATATTCACCAGGGCAGTAGTTTCTGGTTCCAATCTGTACGCAAGTACGTCAGGAGGAGAATGGTGATGCAGTGATTTGCCCATACCTTCCGGTTCGGTATCGCTGAAATCGTATACGGCAGCAGCGGCGGTGACGGGAGTAGCGGTAACGGAAACGGCAGCAACGGAGGCGGCTAGACTGTTATCAGAGGAAAAGGTGGACGCAGTGGAGGGTTCTATTCCCTTTAGAGCACGATACCAACGAGGTGCTTTCCCTTCACTCCCTCTGCCATGAGCCCAACAGTTCTTCTTTACATGACCAGTCCTCTTGCAGTTATCGCAGACAATGGATGATTGCCTGGAAGTCATCAGGGCATTCGGAACCGTAGTGGATTTGGGGGTGTGATTTGCGGATTCCACCATCATGTCATACTCGATAAGGTGTTTCTTCAGCTCAGGAAAGGGACGTGCACCATGGTTCTGCAAAATCCAAAGGTAATCTCGCGGAAGGGAGGTAAGGAAACGAGAACGGAGATTGTCGTTGCTGATATTGCAGCCGACATCGTTTGCGGACTTTCGAAGGGCTTCCAGACTCTTGAAATAGTCCTCAAACGCAGTCCCAGTGGTATATTTGCACTGTTGGATCCGTTCGGTTGCAAGCGTCTGAGCCGCAGCCGAGCTGTTCTCGTACTCGTCAGTAAGTGCTATCCACATGACATTCGAAGTCATATCCTGAGTGACTCCGATAGAGCGAGGGTCTTTAATGTTCTGAAAGACAATCCCTGCAAGATGAGCATCGCGAAGCTCCCACTCCTCCGGTGTAGGAGTACGAGAGTTGACGAGCGTAACAACGGGGGCTACGTTGGGAGCGGTAGCAACGGGAATAGGGGCTGATATCGTACCATCTAGGTATCCATTAAGCCCAGCGGACCTGGCGACGCTTTTGACATGGTCCCGGAAGACGGCCCAGTTATTGAGCCCAACAAGTTGTTTGTCCTCGGGGAACGTTATAAGGTTAGGGAGAGAATTGGGATTGGACAACATGGCGAAATTGAGGTGGGTGTCAGTTAAGGAATCGTTCTCGCAATTCTGACTGCGAATCTGTTAGAAATGCTAGTTCCTACGTAAGTACACAACCTCAGAACGTAGACAATGTTCTCATTACCTAGTTCCTACGTAAGTACACAACTGTAGGAAAGAATAAGTAAAGGATATGTAGAGAAGAGAATTCACATACCCTCAGAACGTAGACAATGTTCTGAGGGATACGATTGTCTGAATAACAATTTATATATGAAATGAGAAGATAGGAAGAATAAATAAGGATGAAGTATGAGGCAGAACCTACGATACCCGCACGGAAGTGAACAAGGGAGAAACGGAGACATAGCAGATAAACGGAAATACTTATTCCTCAGGACGACACGCCCACATGACCTACGCGCTACCCACTATCCGTGACTCCGGATCTGACAATTCTATTTGTAGCAAAAGTCAATCCTGAAATTGTGGTAACTGTTTGACTCCTTGTCTCTTCCAATGACGAAAAGGTGTGCAAGTTGAGAACAAGCCGACTGATCAGGATATTTGGCAAGCTACTGGCACATAAGCATACTGATTATAATGGGTAAAGCTTGTCACCCACATATCAAAAAATGGAGTAACAAAGGTCCAGATACTGTATAATTACGACCATAAGTTCGCACTATGTTACATGGTTACATGTTTGAACTAAAAATACTAAGTTTGGCCGCCTTGATTGAACGTTACATTCACTCCACTAGTTCACCCATCAATGACGCGTTACAGGGCTTACAGTATACTGCGTATCATATAGGCCCTTTAGGCCTAATTTAGCGCCGTTGCATCTTAAAAATACGTAGTTCATTGACCTTTGTTACGCGTTACAAAATAGAATATGGCCTAGTTTGGGGGGGTACCGTTACACGTTACATGAACTTATGGTTGTAATTATACAGTAGTTGATATCTGAACATGAGTGACAAGAGTAGTAGAGAAAGCTAGAGCATAAGCGCAAACAATTGGAAACTGTTTCACATACATTGTTGCCAGTGAAGAACGTTGTCTAAAGAAAATGTGTGAACTTTCATTAGCATGTTTATTCAAGTTCCGCTATACCAGAGTGAATATAAGGTCAATGACACCTATTACAATCATGATCCTGTGGAAGGGGGTTGGTTGTTTATACTCATACTGCAAGAGTTGAGGGTGTCGTGCAAGACATACAGAAAATAGAGCACACCTAGAGTGAATAATATGGTCAGATGGAGTCAGATTCAATCCAGGAGTTTAACATATGTGTACCATCAATTAAGACCACCTGTGTAACACTAGCTTGTCTTAATCTTCGCATTGATATGGCATGGCAAATAGTCCTCTGTATGGTCAGCCCAGATATAAAAGCATCAAAGGCCAAAGCAATGCATAGAGTGGCAAGCTGTAATATATTAGATAGGAGGACTATATATCAGAATCAATAGCTTTTAGCTTGTAATTTTACTCACATCTAGACAATGTTTTGATTGGTTGCCAACACCTTAGCTTTTTTGTTTTTGCTTGACTCGGAGCCACTTACTTATTAAATAAAAGTGTATCTTTATAATGCGTTTCACATCTTGAAAACTTCTGAAATGCAGAACCAGATGTAGAATAAGCTGGGGTAAATATCAAAAACTAGATAGAAAATCAGGTGAGCTCAGTAGGTAAGTCAATTTGTGAGAGTCGTTGGAAAACTACCACTGTATCCGTGAACAATCTCAAAGTTATGAGAAGAGCAGATACCACAAGAATGATACGGCTCTTGTTGTAGATTGCATAGACCCTTAAAGTAAAGAGAGCTAGCCAAATTCAAGGTCATCACTGCAGTAATCAATGGACTATTCCTACCGCTGGTCATCACAACTGAGAGAATCTGCAGCACTCCAGAAGAATTATAAAGTATCTGGCACCTGATTTGAAAGGGTTAGATAAATAGAAGTAACTCAGAGATGGAACACACCTCTGATCTGTACTGGTTCCCGGTGTGATTTCAACCAGCCCAATGGACAGGAACAGTAAAAAAGAGTATCGGTTCACGATAAACAGGACCGATGTTCCTGTGGGTTTTTTGAACCACATTGTCCGTATCTCTGTAGGTAGGGTTGCAATAAAATCTGCAATCCACAGCGCTGCAAAAATTCTGGTACTCAATATCCAGTTCTTGGATTGAAAAGCCGTGAACACCTGCGGAAGCAGCAAATGCATAGTTGGTAAGTAGCCTTTATACCAACCATCATGAATGACTTTCACAGGAAATTGCTGAAATGAGCTTACCAGAAATTGAGTTCTGCAAGTTCAGTGCTATCCATGAACATTCAAGTGGGAGAGAAATATACTATAGTACAAAGCCTCCCGTGAAGTCGGGCTTATAAGTATTAGGCATGCCGTGAATAATCTTGATTAATCGCACTTTTGTCCATCATTGATTTCTAATGATCCTGACCTTTGATAATATAACTCGATCTTTCCCTATATTATTTTCCTACATCTTCCCACTCCACTTTAGTTTCCGATTTCACTTTTGTTATACATAAACTTTCCATTCACAGGAATCTTCAGTAAGATGCCAAGATTACTGTAAACAAACAATTATTTGATGGAAAATTCCCGCTCGAGACAATAACATTTTTGGTAAGACTATTGTTTGCAAACAGTTACTTTGGCATCTTACCAAAGATAGTTTCCTGTGATTGCACACTGCACGCACATGCACAGCTTTATTGTTATTACCTCGGTACCACCCAGCTCCCTACCTCGACAGCAATGCTCTCCAGCGGAATTCAGCGGTATTGTTGCCATGAAATTTCAATTGAGCTGATGAACACTGTCGACGCTCAATTCAGTGCTGTCGGCAAAGCCCAGAGTCTCTCTCCACATTGTCGCCGCAGTGAGCGCCACAGTGATCGGCCTCTTGGCTCCATCCAACACGCCACAAGGCGGTTATCTAGCCGCTTTAGGGTTGGTCCAAAGTCCGAAACAAAAAAAAAGCAGTACAACTTTACTGGACTTCCTGCAATCAATGGAGCTGGTTCTTTTTTTTTTCGCGCATCCGGCAATGCTGCATTGATGAAATGGCTAAGTAACCAAACCATATGCGGATACATTCACTACATCGCGGAAATCTATCTTGATACTGAGGTATGTACTTGACATACGTGTTTTCTACTTGGAATCTGTATTTTTTGGTTATGTTGCTTTTCTCGGCCTTACCCTAATGGGGCACGAGTTCTGTTTAGTTCTGTTTAAGTCCTTGCTGTATATACACTACTCGTTTTACAATACACTGACGAGGCGGGAGCAAGTCGGAAACCCGTTGGTATGTACTCTCAGCTTCTGCCAGTGTATCTGGTGCTAGCCTTGGTTACAATCATGGATCTATAACAATCTTCGGTGGGACTTGAGGGCTCCCAAATTAGATAAGCTGGGTTTTCCCGGTGTGATCAGGCGCTTCAAGGCGGGGAAGGCTTTCTGTCGTCAAATCAAATTCACGCGAGATTCATATCTACTTATGACAGGACGTAGAATGAAAAGTACATCAAATGGTACTTTGTAGAATGAAAAGTACAATTTGACCCGGTGTAAGTACATAACAAACAGCCTGGGAGGAATATTGCAAGCGCACGAGGTACAATTTGCCGATGAAAGCTGTCTTCATAAACAACCCTTCATTTCATTCCGACGGACCCTGGATTTTACCCCGCATTCATACGGTATCATCCAGTAGTGAGGTTCACCGCACTGTGCATTGATTACAACCAAAGCGCAGTCACGGTCAACCAATACCCTCTCTGTCGTTGAATCAATCACACCCCAAGTTTTTTCTAGCTCATAGACCTTGAGTGAACAGAGTTCCAAAGAACGAGGAATGCGAGTGCGATTGACCGTCAACGCTGAGATCTGAGATTTCAATAAGTCCGAGCTTCTCTCACACCGATCAAACGGGATCAAATTTGTCGACTGGTGGTGCATCTTGAGAAAATCTAAAAATAAACGTCGAGTTTACGATTTCTAGATTTATCACGTCAACTGTTATTGATTTATCAATTTCTTGCTCGCGTTATGTCTTCAATCTTACTTGCCCCCATACGTCCACCATCAGCAAAATCAAAAGTTATGACCACCAATGTAAGGGCGCCACATACGTGTGAGAAGTTGGCCTATATGACCAGCCCAGTACATGACGAGTCCATTTTGTACATCAGTGTGGAAAAGCGGACAAAATGTAACAAATAATCATCATGTTTTTAATGTACACATTGTCTATCATGTACGAACTCTACATGATGTACCCTAATGTACGTTCAGCATAGTATGTATAATGTCTACATAGTCTACATAGTCTACATTATGGTACTACATCTACATGGACTACATATTGGTAGTATGTCTACATAGTCTACATTGTGATACTACATCTACATGGTCTACATATTGGTAGTACGTCTACATTGTCTACATTATGGTATTACATTAACATAGAGGACATGATATTGTGAGAATAAGAGATTAAGATAATAGTATTGTTGTATGTAGGCTTCAGTACAAGCCTTATATACCTAAGTACATGTATCTAGAAGGTTCTACTATGTACTATGAGATGTAAGTAGAGGAATAGCAGCGAAGATAATAGAAAATAATAGAAAGTTCTAGTTTATGCACTTGCTTACTGAGCAAATCTACAACACATGATGGTGCTACGTTGACATACAGCTCTACAAGTACGTTATGAACATTGTGTCCGCTATTTACATACCCCACATATAGGCTAGCGAGGTAAATATTGACCTGAATTCAAGCCTCATATCGAATACGGTGCTCGTAAAAAAACATACCATTCGAATAGGACACAATATAATATAGAAAGCAAGCAAGCGATATAGAATACAATGCGATTCACTTCTACGATAAACCATTAGTATGTAGTTGACGAGAACAACAAGGAACGTACCAAAGGTTTCTTCGTCTTCGACTTACACGCGTTCGATACCTGGAGCTTGGAGATTGAAGTCAATAAGATGAGGTTTGATATGGAATGGCGACTGACCGTATCAGCTTGAAGCAGTTTCAAAAGAGGTTGGAACTAAATGAGCAAGTTGATAAGATTCGTAACAAAAAAAATCAATAGTCACCTACTTTTTGGCCGGACGATGTTGAAGACTTGCCTTTCTTTGACTTCTTTGACTTTGCTTCAGGCTGGATAACAACGCGTCAAAATTGAGAATGAGAAAGTATAAGAAATCTCACATGTGGTTTGGAAGGCGATGGCATTGTGGATATCTAGACAAATACAAAAGTACAAAACAAACTAGTGGAGAGCGTCAAACATACCTTCTCTCCCGTAATATTCGGGTATTCATCCGCAAGTTTGTCTTCTTCCTCGGCAAGATACATGATTGTTGGGCTTGATGAAGATGGGGCCATATCCGAGCCGGTACTGGAAGAAATGGGCTTGAAGGCTTCGTCGTTGCCGTCGTCGTCGTCATCGTCATTGGCATACTCCGTGGAGGCGCTGGCAGGTTCAGACTCGTACGGAGATGAAAAATATTCCACCTGTTTATCCTCCTCCGCCTTCTTCAGTGCCTCCGCCTTATTTGCCTCGGCTCTCTTTTTCTTGAGGAGAGCGAGCTGGTTGAGGCCGCAATTTGGGTTCTTTGCGTTCTTCAGGTTCTTGCTTCTCTTTGGTACAGGGAGCATCCAACCAATGTGGCTTTCTGTAATCAGTACAATGATGGAGCGATAATGTAAACAACTTACAACGTATAAAAGTCCATCAACTCGGTGATGAACTCTTCGTCATAAATATCCGGGTCATCAATGATAGCCATAACGGCGTCGTAGGCATCAACCTTGACGACATCACCTTCCTCGCTTTGCCGGTTGTTACAGCTAGAGAGAGCGTGACGGATCTATTAAAAAAAATAAAAAAAAAGAACAGCTGTAAGTCTGACATGAAGCGAAAGATGAAACATACCATGAGTGTTGTGTATGCGAGCATCTCCATCGTCACCGAATATACTTTCTGGGTATGAGCCAATCCGACTTGCTTGACTTTGAATTTTGTCGATTGACCCGAAGTTCTAAAGTGCTTGTAATGTTCTCGGAATTTGCTGGCATTTACGTCGCCCAGATAGAGATGAACCAGGGTCTAGAACGAATTTTAATCAAGTGCAATGATCACTAAGAGACCGAAACGCCTACCTGGATGATTAACCAACCCTGAAGCAAACCATCGAATGCTCGGTCCTGATCACAAGCCGATTTGAAACCGAGGTCCAGCTCACTACCAGATCTCTAGAGATCGTTCGAATCACAAGAATATCTCCACCTGGGCAAATAAACACGAGGGCGATCTGGCGGTGAAGGTACACGGTGCTTTTTTTTTTTTGCCTGCCAGATGGACTTTTTTTTTTTTTTTTTTTTTTTTTTTTTTTTTTCGGTCGCTCACGAGCGCTATTATAGGACTTTGTAGTCAAACTGAAGACCCATCTCTACTGTCGTCTCACAGATATCACGGATTTGGAAGAGGTTACTTTGAAAGAACGAAATCTAGTCATAATCGAAAATGGTTGCATGTACTTGCACAAGGTAATGCGGATCAACTATACCTCCTACGACCTTCGACGCTGCCAGGACTCAATCAATCCCCAAACTCATTCCGACATCATGGTCCTCTCACCAGATAGCGACGATGAGGATGCGCATCCTTACCTGTACGCCAGAGTCATCAGGATCTATCACGTCAACGCTTCATTGAAGGGTGGTTGGTCAAAGCAGATAGCTTTCCTCTGGGTTAGATGGTATGGGATCGCAAATACCCAATCCTGTTGGAAGTCCAAGCGTCTCCCACAACTTGGCTTTATCGACAGTAACAACAATGAAGCCTTTGGTGTCGTGGACCCGGCACAAGTGATTCGCGCCATACACTTGTTGCCTCATTTTGCTGAAGACCGGGTTTCAACTATCTTGGGCCCTTCACTCGCTTGAAGACGTGATGAGGAAGACCAAGACTACTTTAGATACTACGTTAACATGTAATTTTATTCTGTACTGGAGCGCTAGTATATATCTAACTGGTTCTTGGCTCAAATAGCTTTGCCGATAGAGACATGGTTGTGCGATTTTGTCCACAACTTACTCTCGGCGCTCACATAGCATTGTTGACACCCCCGGTAGAAGAGGCTAGCTCGGATATCGAGGAGGACAATGTTGAATCAATCTCGGATGAGGCAAGTGAGGCGAGCGATCATGATGATGATGAAAATATGGAAGCGGCGGAGGATGCTGTCGATTCGGACAATGATATGTCTTTGGCGGGTGAGGCAAGCGAGCAAGAGTCAGTTGACTTGGAAGAGAACACGGAAGGCGAATGGTTGGACTATGGTTATGGTAACGATAGTGGCGAGGAGGAGGAGGAGGATCTCGAAGACATTATAGGTTTGGCTGAAGAGCCAAACATCGGTCCTGAAGATGGAGAGGAGCCCTTTAATCATGATGTACACGTTTACGATACTGAAGGGTACGGTGCATTATAATTACATACTATATATGAATAATCCCTCAAGATGATTTCTTCGCCATGATCGGTCCTTTACACAAATTGACATAGAGACTCTAGCGTGTAGCTATATGTACTGGACCTAACATATGTGAACGTAGACTTACATTATGTTGATCATGTAAACATCGTACAGTATGTGTTGCTTGTACATACAGACGTACCTGGACACTTGTGTACATAGTCACTCATAATCTATATTTTTCTACATAATGACATCGCGTTTACATGAGTCTACATATTGGTGGGCCCTGATCTGGGCCTCCACATATTGTACCGCTACTGACATGAGGGTACATAAGGTAAGCCTTCGTACATGATCTACATGACTTTCGGCTTTTGCTGATGACGATGCCCAATTACTTGACGAATCATCATTCTCGGAAGACCAGAATTCTAAAAGAAATTATTAGTGTTATTGTTAGATATTGGGCTGGACGGGATTTGTACGGGTCGACAATGCGCTGTACATTTGGGTTGGTCGACCAGGAAGTCTTATGCTCTACAGCGGTACCACACTGACCGTTACTAATTTCAACGACTATCAAGTCACTCCCAACCGAACCATTCAGAATTCTCATTCTGACGGCGGGAAAGATGGATATCACATTACTTTTCTGAGTGGACGATTGCCGATTTTCCCTTCGGTAGTGCTGATTTCTTCCAACCCCTCCTCCAGCCCAGTGATCTGGTCCTGCAGTCCTTTCCTTACATTTACGTTGAGGCTCCTTCCAACAATGGAAATTCTGATTCTGTTCAAGTTTATCAGGATATTACCGGTGGTGGGTCTGCTCATTTTCAACTAAAAGATAAAAGATTTCCACTTGAAGCCTTCTTCTAAACAGAATAGCTCTCCCACCGCGACATAGCTCTCGCGAGAGAAAAACATGCATTATTCGTAAACGGATTGAAGCCTGGCTGTCAATCATATCGTGAAGTAAGTATAGTGACACACTAGCTGTCAGTCATTGCTTCATTGTGTTGCAAAGCACATACCTGCTATGTAAGCCTCATTCGGGACCAAACAGAAAGGACAAGGAGAAAGGGTTGGATGCTGAAGCTGACAAGGTAAGCTTCCGGCGGCTGTGAACGCTCCCCTCAATTCGAGATACCCAGGCCGCTTTCTTTCAACTTTCCGGGCCGTTCTTTTCTTTTCAGCCGAAATGTAATTGGATTTTATTGTGCTCGGACTGCTTGAAAAATGTATCATTTGTCTTACGAATTTTGCACTACTTACCCCCTTTTTCGGGTCTTGTGTTGATATAGTACATCCGTCAAAGTGTAACAAGCTAAACTTCATGACAAGGTCAAAGTTCAGGACAGGGTAATGAGGCTCCTTGTCAGAGTACGCGAGGTACCAAACAGCTTGGACGTTGTACTTGATTGATAGATCCCATCAAATAAACGACGGGATCATGGAAAATGTCAACGAGACCACGGGAGAGAGAGGTGAGTCCGTAGAACAGGGGAAACAGGGGAAAGTGGGGACATGTACTTACGTCCAAGGATGTTCGCGAGGACTTCATGCAGAGGATTGTAGGGCACGGAAGCGGAAGATGACAGAGTTTGAACTTGAAGAGCGATACCGATTGAACCGGTCTGTTGACAACCAGAGGTATGTTGGCCCCCCTTCCCTGTTTCCCCTCCTTCTGCCAGCCGTCGACTGCCTAACATTGACGACAAGAAATCATCGAGCTGAACTTGAAGCATAGATAGATTATCTGTGGCCGAGTAAAGTGTTCCTTTTGTTTGGTCGTCTTGAGAGGGGTAACCGTGTGCAAAGGAAACTTGGGTTGGTGTAGTGGTGGTGGGGAAGAGGAGGAGGAGGGAGGGAGAAATGCGCCATCACGCGTGAGTCGGACGTGCTTTCGTTTTTACCCTTCCGCCGTCAAAGGGCAGGGAGCAGACCAGTAGCTCAATTAAATCCTCGATGAGCCAATGACATTACCTTCCAGTTGACCAGTGATGCTTGTGAAAGTGTACCACGGTGAATAAGTTGCTGGTTGATTGCCTGGCACTCGCCGGACACTGTAATTTTTTGTATCCAAATATAAATACAAAAACATTGTAATGACTGGCAACCCGACTCGTAATAACGGCTGCAGCGACTGTTAACATCGAGGGGATATCGAGGGGATATCTAAATTAGCAATATTTCTATGGACTGTATTCATTAATTCAACAATCATGGCTAACCATTTGAGTCACAACTTGGCACGGCTTTCACTGCTACTCTTCAACATCCTCCTCGTCCTGTTCCACATCCCCAGATTGCATTGGGGCTCCAATATTTCCCAAAATCCTATTTGTAGCAAAAGTCAATTCTGAAATTGTGGTAATTGTTTGACTCCTTGTCTCTTCCAATGACGAAAAGGTGCGCAAGTTGAGAACCAGTCGACTGATCAGGATATTCGGCAAGCTACTGGCACATTCAGATACTGAGTATAATGGGTAAAGTTTGTCACCCACATATTAAAAAATGGAATAATAAAGGTCCAGATAGTTGATATCTGAACATGAGTGACAAGAGTAGTAGAGAAAGCTAGAGCATAAGCGCAAACAATTGGAAGCTGTTTTACATACCTGGTTGCCAGTGAAGAGCGCCGTCTAAAGAAAATGTGTGAACTTTCATTAGCATGTTTATTCAAGTTCCGCTATACCAGAGTGAGTATAACGTCAATGACTACTACTACAATCATGATCCTGGAGAAGTAGGTCATTTATACTCATACTGGAAGAATCAGGAATGTCGTGCAAGACATACAGAAAATAGAGGACACCTGGAGTCAATAATATAGTCAGATGCAGTCAGATTCAATCCAGGAGTTTAAGAAATGTGTACCATCAATCAAGACCACCTGTGTAACACTAGCTTGTCCTAATCTTTGCATTGATATGGTATGGCGAATAGTCCTTTGTATGGTCAGCCCAAATATAAAAGCATCAAATGCCAAAACAATGCATGGAACAGCAAGCCCTAATATCGTAGATAGCAAGACTATCATATATATGAGAATCTATAACCTTTAACTGCTAATTTTCCTCACATCTAGACAATGTTTTGATTGGTTGCCAACACCTTAGCTTTGCCGTTTTTGTTTGACTCGGAGCCACTTACTTATTAAATAAAAGTGTATCTTTGAATTGCACTTCACATCTTGAAAACTTCTGAAATGCGGAACCAGATGTAGAATAAGCTGGGGAAAATATCAAAAACTAGATAGAAAATGCGGCGAGTTCAGTAGGTAAGTGAGTTCATGAAATTTGTTGAAAAACTACCACTGTATCCGTGAACAATCTCAAAGTTATGAGAAGGGCAGATACCGCAAGAATAATACGGCTCTTGTTGTAGATTGCATAGACCCTGAAAGTAAAGAGAGCTAGCCAAATTCAAGGTCATCACTGCAGTAATCAATGGACCATTCCTACCACTGGTCATCACAACTGAGACAATCTCCAGCACTCCAGAAGAATTATTCAGTATCTGGCATCTGATTTGAAAGGGTTAGATAAATAGAAGTAACTCAGAGATGCAACACACCGGGCCTGATCTGTACTGTTTCCCGGTGTGATTACAACCAGCCCAGTAGACAGGAACAGTAAAAAAGAGTATCGGTTCAAGATAAACAGGACCGATGTTCCTGTGGGTTTTTTCAACCACATTGTCCGTATCTCTGTAGGTAGGGTTGCAATAAAATCTGCCATCCACAGCGCTGTAAAAATTCTGGTATTCAATATCCAGTTCTTGAATTGAAATGCCGTGAACACCTGCGGAAGCAGCAAATGCATAGTTGTTAAGTAGCCTTTATACCAACCATAATGAATGAACTTCACAGGAAATTGTTGAAATGAGCTTACCAGACATTGAGCTCTTCAAGTTCAGTGCTATTCATGGATATTCAAGTGGGAGAGAAATAGACTATAGTATAAAGCCTCCCGTGAATTTGGGCTTATAAGTATTTAGCATTCTGTTGATAATCTTGATTTAACTAAATTCCATTCGTCAATCAATAATTTCTAGTGATTTACCTACATGTTCCCACTCCACTTCAGATCCGAGTTTTGCTGTCCACAGCAACTTTCCATCGCCCACACAGCTTTATCGCTATTACGTCTGTATCACCCATATATTACTTACCTACATCTTCCCACTCCACATTCATTTCAGATTCAACTTTT
The DNA here is from genome assembly GCA_013368555.1 of Collybiopsis confluens. Classification (NCBI taxonomy): domain Eukaryota; kingdom Fungi; phylum Basidiomycota; class Agaricomycetes; order Agaricales; family Omphalotaceae; genus Collybiopsis; species Collybiopsis confluens. The sequence continues at coordinate 31,887 of JAACJN010000344.1, forward strand.
GTTATTCACGCGAGATTCATATCGACCTATGACAGTACGTGGAATGAAAAGTACATCAAATGGTACTTTGTAGAATGAAAAGTAAATAACAAACAGCCTGGGAGGAATATTGGAGGAATATTGCAAGCTCACGAGGTACAATTTGCCGATGAAAGCTGTCCTCATAAAAAACCCTTCATTTCATTCCGACGGACTCTGGATTTTACCCCGCATTCATACGGTATCATCCAGTAGTGTAGTTGACCGCACTGTGCATTAATTACAACCAAAGCGCGGTCACAGTCAACCAATACCCTTCCTGTCATCGCATCAATTCCACCCCTTGTTTTTTCTGAGTGGACCATCGCCGATTTTCCCTTCGGTAGTGCTGATTTTCCCCAACCCCTCCTCCAGCCCAGTGATCTGGTCCTGCAGTCCTTTCCGTTCTCTTACATTTACTTCGAAGCTTCTTCGAACGATGGAAATTCTGACTCTGTTCAAGTTTATCAGGATATTACCGGTGGTGGGTCTGCTCATTTTCAGCTAAAAGCTTTCCACTTGAACCCTTCTTCTAAATAGAATAGCTATCTCACCGCGACGTAGCTTTCGCGAGAGAAAAACATTCCTGGCTGTCAATCATATTGTGAAGTAAGTATAATGACACAATGGCTGTCAGTCATTGCTTCTTTGTGTTGCAAAGCACATACCTGCTATGTAAGCCTCAATCGGGACCAAACAGAAAGGACAAGGAGAAAGGGTTGGATGCTGAAGGAGGCTGATAAGGTAAGTTTCCAGCTGTTAACGCTGCCCTCAATTCCAGCTACCCAGGCCGCTTTCTTTCAACTTTCTAGGCTGTTCTGTTCTTTTCAGCCGAAAGGTAATTGGATTTTATGCGCTCGGACTGCTTGCAAAATGTATCATGTCTTACAAATTTCGCACTACTTATCCTCTTTTTCGGGTCTTGTGTTGATATATTACATCCGTCATTTGAAGTTAACTCGAGGTGGGAGAAGGGTATAATACCCTCTGCAACTCAAGTATGCTTGCACTGTGAATTGTTTTTTCTTAACAAATTGGCTACAGGCAAAACAATGTAACAGCTGCTCCATAAGGCATGCTTGCTTTCTTTGAAACTGAAAAAGGAGTTTAAGACCAATAAGTTCCCACCGGGGTAACAAAATGTTTTGGTTTGCAAAACGTCCTGTTGTTGTGATGATTTCAACACCACTACCACTTGATTTGAGCATTCAGTTCATTTCGGGATTACTTTGGCATATGAGTTCTTCAACTTCTCTGGCTCTTGTGAGCACATGCAAAATGGCTCTGGAAAATGGCGTCTGGAATTTCTGGTCACAATAAAGGGTAGCGCTCAACTGGGAGATAATGGATTTTCCCGAGATTTATGCCGCAACTTTGGTTTGTCCTCCACAGTTCTTTTTGTACACTGAAGCCTACAATAACTCTAGTTGCCAGCAAACTACACTATCCTATGGCAGTCGTAAAGCCCCTCAAAGCTTCAACCTTGGTGAAGGTAAAGCATTTCGGTCTGGCGGTGCTACTTAGGCGGCAGTAAGCCTTTATTCTTTATTTGAAACGTGATGCAAGAGAAATTGATCACGTGTCAGTAAGGGTGTTATTCCATCAGCAAAACCCCAAAGTTGTGGCCAGGCCTGTCAAGGTGACCCATGCCTGGGCATAGACCAATCTATGTGCGCCCATGCATGTAACACCTCAATTATAACAGGTTTGGGCATAGCAGGCTTCTATGGGCAGCTTAGGCAGACTGTGAGCTATGCACAGGATACTCAGTAGATGGGTCATTCACAGAAGCAACGGATTGTTACGACGTTCACAGATTTGACATATTGTACTTATGTTCACACATTTATCATAACGTACTTACGTTCCCAGATTTATCATAATGTACTTACGTTCACAGATTCAGCATAATGTACTTACATTCACAGATTCAGCATAATGTACTTACGTTCACAGATTCAGCATAATGTTCGTATATTATCAGAACTATCATAATGATATTCTAATGAAAGAGAAAGCATCATGATGATTTCCTATCAGAACAATCATAATAGAGCGTCGTTCTAAAGAGTAACATAAAGTCATAACCTACCAACCCAATATCAACACGAACACGGTGAGCAGAATGAAACATTCATCATATTCGGATCCATCCTATGAATAATACATGGCTAGCGTTAAAGCCCGAAGAGAACAGCAGGTGAGAGAGCAATAGCAAACAATAGCAGATGACGAGCAGACAACAAGCAGAAGATATTGATATCAAGCACGCTAAAATGAGCAGCATCAGTAACCGAATACAACTGATCTAACGAAAACACTTACGTGTCAAACTAGGAACGTTCACTGTAAAAACAAGTCAATTTCAAGTTGAGTGAACGAGAGTGATTCACACCTAAGCACGTCGTTTACCCTTTCTAGAGGAAATAAACTATACGGAGAGTCAAAAGAGAGCGTGATAAAATTACAAACAATACTCACGGTTGAGGTTGTTTGACTTGACGACTAAAAATATGAGGAGTTAAAAAACGATATAAAACACGAGCGAGTCGCTCACCGAGATGGCAGGTTGAATAGTTGAAGATGTTGACTTGGATATAAATATGCTGAGGCTCAGAACGTCCAACCATGAAACAAAACTTACCTGCTGAGACGCGGCGTTAGATTTAGGCTTAGACTTCGCATTGGCCCTTTTTTTAACATCCTGAAATGAAGGACATTAGTACACAATATAAAGAAACATCCACTCATACCTTGGAATGAGTGTTCCCCTCTTCAATGTCCTTTAAATCGAGCTGGAAACCTCAGGTATGCGGTGACTAATTGAAGATGAAAACCTACCGTATGCTTCCCAGAAGTCTTCGATGCTTGAGAAGAAGATGCCGCCAATAACAACGACGAGCTGGAAGAAGACTACACACAAGAGCCGTGAGCTTTAAAAAAAAAAGAATAAAAAAAATACCTACTTTCAACGAGACCGGAGAGGCGTCCTCAATTTCCATGGCATCGACGGCAGTTTGACTGGACGCGATAAGCTCTGGACTAGAATTGGGGGGGGTTACGCTACTACGAGCGGAGGAAGAATTGTTGTCATCTGCAGATGTTGGCGTGTCGGATAGTGTTTCGGTAGTCTGCTGTTGAATGGCCTTTGAAGCTTCCGCTTTCTGACGTTCTTCTTCAGCCACCTTTTCCGCTTTCTTTTTGAGAACATGCGCCATGATATTGAGGCCGCATTGAGGATCCCATTCATTTGGAAGAGCTGACTTCTTCTCTTGAGGCAGCATCCATCCGACATGACTATTGAAAACGTCAACTTGATATAAATGAATAAAAATGAGTTCACGTCTTGTAAAAAGCCTCAAGAGAATTGAAGAATGCCTGGTTATAGAGAGCGGGATCTTGCGCCAAGGACATAAGGACATCGAACGCCTCCGTCTTAACAACGCCACCCTCCTCGGAACGACGGTCATCACAGCTTGAGAGAGAGTGACGAATCTACGGAGATCCTTATCAAAAGAAAGCATGAATCTAAGAAAACTTACTATGAACGTTGTATAAGCAATCATTTGAAAGCTTATAGAAGTTATGCGATGCTTCCAGGCTTTACCGGTTTGCTTCACCTTGAACTTTGTACCGGGGCCAGTACCTTGGTGAACATCCTTGAAATTTTCACGGAACTTTTGGGCGTTTGCAGCCCCAAGGAACAAGCGAATCATAGTCTACGGAAAAACTGAGTAGATTGTTGATATTAAAAATAGAAATGATATACCTGCAAGACCAACCAGCCCTGGAGTAGTCCGTCGAAGATGAGATCAAAGTCGTTTGAAACGGAAACGCCAAGGTCGGGATAAAAAAAAGAGGGGGGTTGAGAGGCCAGGATTCGACCATCATCCAATTCGTCTTCGAGGTATTTAGCACAGAAACTGGTAAAAATTCAGCGCAAAAAACATGGGAAAATATAAAACGTCGTACCTAACTGGATCAACGAGGAAAGAATCCAGCTTCGTAGCTGGAACAAGCAAACGAGCGAGCTGGGTGTGATGGAAACCGCGAGTATTTGCCTTCTTTACATCGGGTGGGATGCGAGGTACCAACTCTTCGCCAAGAGTGTCCTCGACATACTGAAGGATTGTGTCCTTCAAATCACGTACGTCTTGAGATATCACATCGGATACCTGGCCATTCATCTAAGATTTGAAGTGAATAAGGCGCATATATCAAGTAAATAGAAAGGATACCTTGCAAATCAGGCGGTCGAGGAGGTTCATCTTGATTGCTTTGAGCAAGAGCTTATTAAAGCGATTTTCTCCAATACGTTGCTTCATGAAGTCGTAAGAATCCAAAAGCGCGTTGCTATATAACTAAATAAATAAGTAAATAAATAAAAAGAAAAATCCGTACATTTCATTTGGATCATCCGAGAGTTCGCAGAGCTGGTTGGGCTCAATCTGAGACGCATCCTCGAGTCCGGCTTGGAAGATTTGGAGGAAAGCTGGTTGGGGGTGGCACAGTCCAGGCATGATTCGCGCCAACTTGATAAAACTTGTGAACCTGAAAGTTGTTAGCCTGGCGTTCGAGAAGCAAGCAAGTTTTATTACACTTACATTATCATCCTACTCTTATTTTTTTTCTTTTTTCTCTTTGCAGAATCATCCCAGAATCGGAGGAACTGCCGTTGTCGCTATCGGACTCAGACCCAGAGCCAATTTCAGACTCGATCTCGACATTGATATTCGATTCAATGAGCTTTCGCCTCTTGGAGGAAGATTCTTCGCCGTCTTTTAGGCGTCGCTTGGGTTTACGTTCGGCGGATTCTTTAGAAAATGTATTGGGGGCCATTGACAAAGCAATCCGAGTGATGGAAGAAGGAAAGGCGCGTTGGGGGGGCAGAATTCCCACGCACGGACTGGATTTGATCACCCCATCGTGTCCCGTAGTTTAACGTCATTGCGGACACAGTCAATTAAGTATTATGTAGAATTTCAATATTTTCTAATAAAACACTTTTCATTCTTGTACGATAATCTATTAAGCGATCAATGTCCCACTCTTTTTCATTGTAGACTAATGAATCTGAAGAATTAACAATGCGTTCTACAAATAACTCAGCAAAATGTAATAAAAATATACCACAATCATGTGCATTTGGCTGTTTCGGGACCTCATTTGTACATGAGTGACGAGCGGAATGCATATCATGCAAAAGAATACCTTGATATGGCGTTCGACTGCCCTTAAAGTATTTGAACAACCGTGTTTATCCTTCGCGCTGGATTGGAGATAACTGGTAAGTCGGGATGCCACGCGGGGGTGCTGGATTCCCAATGAGTCCAGTATGTAGATAATCGTTTGCGAAGTAGGCGGCGGAATAAGGACTTTGTCATTAATTTCGATCGGGGCGATCTCTGATCCTTGAGGCTGCAGAGGTGAAGTCGGAGAATCAAGATGATAGGGCAGTATAAACTTAGGACGATGTATTATTGCTAAATACCAATGAAAACTGCGCCAGAAGCAAAGTTTAGACATAAAATATCAGGCTACAGATTACCACATACCTTTCGTTTATTGGCACGATGACAAAATCCTTTGCAAAGATATCAACTTCGAATTTATTGCTAGATGTCCAGGTCTTGACGCGTTCATATCCTTCGGAAGGGCTGTAACCGTGAGCTCACAAAGGTAATCAAACGTAAGAAAGATAAACGTACCCGAAAACATGCAGTTGATGATAAAAGAAGGAATTGAATACATGCACAGATTCTCCCAAAGCGGGATTTCTCATGCGAAGGTCATAATGCCAAAAGCTATCAAGTATTAGCGGAACATAAATACAGAAAAGAAAGAAGTAAAACACATACAGTAATCCATACTCAATAAGGGTATCATTCAAGTACTTATCGCGATCTAGACGTGTTATATCAGGTTCTTTAATCCCGCGTATGATTGACCTCAATCTTCTAAAAAGAAGTGAATAAGAGATAGCAAAAAAGGAAGACGAAACATACAAAGGCGAGAATTCGATAGGGAATTCGAATAAACGTTGTGAAGTACTGGTGTCTTGAATCGGAAGAGGCGCTACACCAATATTGTCCGGTAAAAAAGAGGGTGTTGGAGAGTTGAATGAAAATGTCGGTGTTTCGGACGGCAACATATCGTTCAGCTTTGGGATCTGAAATCCGGTGAATAAATTTGGTGGAGCCTTGTTCGCTCGAAGTTTCGGTTGCGATTTACGTGTCGGTGTTGTTGCCGGATAATTTTGAGTCGTCCCCTTTGTCGTGTCATTTAGTTCAGGTAAACGAAAGCCAGTGAACTTGTTCCTCGGAATTTCCCTTGAAAGAACTTGTGTATTTGTTGGAACGTCTGGCGTATCGTCGCGTTTGATATTGTGAGCCTCGACATCTGCTTTCCTAGCTAGAAAATCCATTCAAAACATCGCTCAAGTGCGAATTTCAACAATTACTCACATTTTCCTGACTTTTTTTTTCTTATCTTATGGCCATTTATGAACGACCTCGTGAAATTATTATCTGGAGGCTTAGGAGGCCTCAGTATCTAGCAACTTATTATTACTACATATTGTGGTGTACGAAGGGACATAGCTATAGCTACCTCGTCCGACATGGGACTGAGAAGCAAGGAGCGAAAACTTTTGTTCCCACGCCTGAGCCCGGCTGTTGTTTCCGAACGAACTGTCGAGTGTGTAATCATCCCGTGCTTGTAAGCTGTAAGCCACATTCCCACGAGCACGGGATGATTACACACTCGACAGTTCGTCGGAAACAACAGCCGGGCTCAGGCGTGGGAACAAAAGTTTTCGCTCCTTGCTTCTCAGTCCATGTCGGACGGCTGAGACCATGAATACCCAGGTAAGATATAAGTAAAATATTTAGAAGTATATTAGAATAAAACAATGCGCTCAATGTCCAAAGGACACGAAGTGAACGATGAGCTCAACGTCTGAAGGACAAATGATAAATTTGAAAAAACATTCTCAGTAGTGATGAATTCACTGACTGATAATATTCAGGACATCGTTGTGCCGGACAAGATAACGGTGCGAAAGTGCCAGATCGACAGTGCAACGACCTCCCCGGAAGCGACGTCGACTTGCCAAGAATCTCTTCATCCAAGATGAGGCAGAAGTTGATGATTCAGCAGAGGAGAGCGAACGGGATCGGTCAGGGGAGGATGTGGAGGATGAGAATGGCTTAGATTTCGAGGATGGGACAGATGATGAAACATTTCAAACGGATCTCTCGGGGTTCCGAGAGCATCAATCTTTGCGGGTACCATCGCTCTTTGCAGACGTTATTCAGAGAATCGAAAATTCCCCACTCGAGCGCGTAGACACAATCAAAGTCTCTGATTTTTGGCAAGATAATCAGATATTCCTTCAAAACGCTCTATATCAACACCCTCGAGCTCCAGATGTTTCGCAACGACATACAGTATATCATGTCCGCTGTCGTGTGCGTGCTTAACTTTCATTTAATGATTCTTTATTCAACAGTTGTGTTATTTTACTAGCGAGGCTACGAGAAACGTATAATTAGGCGTATTCAGAACGATATCAAAACGTTCGATTTGCGTCCAAAACAAGAAACCGAAAACCGGATCATTGAGGATGTACACCCATCGAAAATGCCTGGATATGTCTATTTAGTGCTCATGATACCTCGGATCTTACGCCTCTGTGCGATTATCTTCACTCGTTCTCATCCTTCCTTTACAACCGGCCTATCATTAATCGACAAGATTCCTTCATGCCAATCCATCACGTCGTCACAGATTTTCATCCACTTGCACCTGTCGCGCCGGGATGTTCGATTGGTGATTGGGTCGAGATAAAAGGTGGCGATGCCTACGCCGGATCTCTTGTCTCGTCGTTCCCAACGACTCGAGACTGGAGTACTCTGGCGAAAACTCCGTTACAGTTCTGACAGTGCCCCGAATTCCACGCTCTCCTCTCGAAGAGGAATCCATGATCGCTACTCTGCTTGGGCCCGCAGCTGCTCCTCTATCTTTTGAAAGCGCACTCCAGATTCCAACCTCTACGCCTCTCTCGATGTTCTGCATTGGGGACAATCTGGAACTCCTCTATGGGGAAACAGTATCAAGAGTCGATGCCACGTCGGTTCCATGTGCCCTCCAGATCACTCAAAGGAGCTGTTCTTTCGTGGACAAATCTTTCAATGCGGTCTAATCGTTCTCGTTTTCAACCATTCAAATCTCAACCTGCTCCAACGACTGGGACTCCAAGATCGTCGAAATTTTCGCGTCATCTCACCATCCGCATCTTTCTTACACGAAAATGCCCATACCTAGTTCTTGGTACTTCGAAGTCGATGAAAAGGTCCACGGAATTACCGGCTTCATACCTAGCCAGTATCTGAGCATCCGAGCATCCATCGTTGATGTTTCGGATTTGACCTGCGAAGTTAGATTTTGCCGGCGAGGTGCTGACGGTTTCTAAGCACGGCCTCATCAAAATCCTTCACCGGCGGCGAATGTGTACTAGTTCCAGAAGGAGGTGCTGGAACGTTTGCCATGAGCGGAGAAGATTCCTCCTCTTGCATTGTGTTTTACGACGAACGTACTCGTTCCATATCCGTGTGGCGAGTGCTGTATCAAAAAAGAGAAGATTAATCTTTTAGGAACTGTTCGAGATAAGATTACTCGTATAAAACTTGAACGCGTGGATTCTGATTTCCGTCGCAGTAGTGTTGAGCGGGCCCGTCGGATTATCTTTGAAAAAGGCTATAGCGTCTCAAGCAAAGCGGTGGAGAATCTTTTAGGGGATTATTCTTGGACATCTACACGAGTGAGCTTTCTGATATCTTTGATACGCTTTGCTAATTGATTTGTCTTAGAACACTTTTTCTACCCTATTCTACGAGTTTGGGTTCAACTTCTACAACATTATAGTGTCGGACGTTCTGCACGAAATCGAACTCGGCGTTTGGAAAGCTGTCCTAACACACCTTATACGGATACTCACCTCCGTGGGTAGCTTGTCTTTAGAAAAATGAATCAAAGGTCCGCTATCAAATTACTCTTGAATATCCTTTTTTTGAGTTCGTAGATTTCGGAGAATCCCTACTTTCGGTCGCGACACTATCCGCAAGATTAACAAGAATGTTTCGCTTATGCAGAATCTTGCCGCTCGAGATTATGAAGATTTTTTACAGGTATTATTCGTTCCTTGATTTTATTTTATTTTTCAATATCAATATGAATTTCAGGTCTCGCTGCCTGTATTCGAAGGACTATTTGGAACTCACAACAAAAACGTTCAGCATCTCTTATTTGATCTCAACGCTGTCCACTCATTCGCAAAGCTGCGCCTCCATTCCGACCCTACCCTCGATGTTCTGGACAGGCATACCTCTCAACTAGGAAAGTCGCTACGGGTTTTCAAAAATCATGTCTGCCCTGCTTTCTCAACAAAAGAGTTGGCCAAGGAAGCTGGCGCTCGCCAGCGAAGACAAGCCAAGGACCAACAGAAGCGCGGATCGACTTTGCGGAGCAAAAAGGCTGCTCAAACTCCTAATAAAAAAGTGTTCAGTCTCAGCACGTACAAGATACATGCGCTTGGCTCTTACGCCCGCTTCATCCGAATGTTTGGAACAACTGATAGTTATTCAACTCAAGTCGTGAGTTTTTTCCCTTTCATTAATTCATTAATCTATTAATTCTATTTTAAAGGGCGAGCTTGAGCACAGGCGTATTAAGCGCTTCTACAGTCGAACAAACAAGGTTTTTCGTTATGTTCGACAGGTTACCGGCCACGAGCGCCGCGTCCGAATTATTCAATCCATTAAGCAGCGTCTTGAGGATCGAAACTCGACTGCTCCTCGAGTTCCTTTTCAGCACAAGGACCCTCTCCTTGTCACGGACCCAAGGACTCACTACCACATCTCGATGGATCGCTCACTTTTTTACAACATCTCACGTTGGACTGAGGAGCATGAGCATGATCTTTCTGTGAAGGTATGTTTTTTTTTTTGCCTGCCGGGTGGACTCTTTTTTTTTTTTTTTTTTTTTTTTTCACTTCGTTTCTAACCTGTTTTTAATGTAGCACTTTCTACGTAAATTAAAGATACACCTCTTTTGTCGACTCACCACCCAAAACGATTCAGGCGACATATCACTAGAGGATCGTAGCCAGGTCATTATTGATAGTAATCGGATGTACCTTCACAAGGTACTACGAATCAACTACACGTCATACGACCTGCGACGATGCCAAGATTCAATCAACGCCCGTACTCATTCGGACATCATGGTCCTTTCGCCAGACAGCGACGACGATGAACATCCGTACCTATACGCCAGAGTCATTGGCATCTATCATGTCAACGCTTCATTACAAGACGAGCCGTTGAAGCAAATGGACTTTCTGTGGGTTCGCTGGTATGCCATGGAGGATAATCAATCATGTTTGGAAGACCAAGCGTCTTCCTGAGGTTGGTTTTATTGATAGCACAGATGATCAAGCTTTCGGTTTTATTGACCCAGCCCATGTAATACGCGCTGTTCATTTGTTACTAACTTTGATGTAGGACAAGTCTCAGACATCTTAGGGCCTTCTATTGCTCGTAGAAGCGACGAAGAGGACCAAGACTACAGCCGATACTATGTTAACATGTATTTTTTTTATTTAATTTTTTTTCTTTATGTTTTCTTACCGCGTTCTGCTATAGCTTTGCCGATCGTGATATGGTCATCCGATTTTGTCCAGATTTAACACTTGGCGCCCACATAGCAACTTCGATCCCTATGGAGTATGCTAGTTCGGATGTGGAGTCTGAAGAAGAGGTTGACGAAGAGGAACTTGGTGAAGAAGAGAGATGATGAGGATGAGATTGAGATTGCTTCCCGGGCTGGAAGTGCCGATAGTGATCAGGATTCAGTTGAATCTGACAAGTATGTTGATGGAGAGTGGTCGGACTTTGGGTATGATAATGGTGATAGTAGCAATGATGAGGAGCAGGAAAATGAGCGAGATGCAATTGACGGCTCCAACATTGGACCTGAAGATGGGGAGGAGCCCTTCAATCATGATGTAGAGGTACTCGATACTGAAGGATATGCTGTTTTGTAGATTTTTATCATTATATATCTATATTCTCCACTACGTCGAGTGATTGAGAAGCAAGAAAGCATCATGATGCTTTATGTATCCAGAACATGGGTTATGATTGACTATGTGCAGATCTGTACTTGGTCTATCATATATGTGTATTCTGTGAATGCAAAAAATTCTGGAAGTCCTGTACATATCGACACTATATTATTTGTATTGTACATGTACTTACAGATTGTTGCATAATTAACATTTTTTTACATACTGTACGTTTTTCCCATACTGTTCAGCACTGGGGCAGTCATCTCATCCAGCCAAAAATCAAACATACTGAGCGACCCGAATTCAGGTCACGCCAGTATGGGCCTTGTATGGTCATCAAGTGCCATACGGCAGTGCCTGTGAAGGAAACACAGGACTTTTGGGTTTTGCTGATGTGCAAGCGAAATATGACCAACAAATCGAACACCTCATCCACAATCCAGACGCTCTGTCAGCTACAGACCATGAGACTATCTATCATCATCTTTTGAACCCGAAGGATCCTGGAATGAGACTACCCAAATCGATACTGGTGCAGGAAGCTTTCATTCTCCTCGGTGCCGGTAGCGACACAGTTGCACATGTGTCTACTGTCGGGACATACTTTGGGCTCAAGTACAAGCCAATCTACCAAAGACTTACAAAGGAACTAATGGAAGTGTGGCCGGATAAAGGGAGACCGATAGGTTTCGTGACTCTTGAGAAATTGCCATTCTTTGGTAAGTGATGCATTCCTTTCGCATTACTAGTTTGACATGTTCCTCCGCAGACCGCATTCATCAAAGAAGCGCTCCGCATTTCCATGGTATCGTTCATCCCCTTCCTCGGATTGTTGGCTTACATTGGTGCTGAGATATGTGGTATTAAAAATACCACCCGGTGTAAGCAAACTATTGACAAGGTCGAACCAAATCACGAACTTACTTCTCCTACAGACAGTCGTGGAAATGAATGCTCATGGATGCTGAAGTTTACCATGACCCGTATACATTCAATCCAGATCGATGGATGACCGGAGAGTCGAAGGAAATGACGCATAACTTTATCCCATTTAGTAAAGGACCTCATATGTGGTTGCCTCCTCGACTTACTTTTCGTGGACTGTTCTTGTATATCCCACTGCTCCATAAAGCCTAGGAATCAAGTGCGTGCCACCTTCTTTTTCGCTTTGCGTCACCTAACTCCCTCACAGCTTAGCCTGGAGCGAACTATATCTCATTTTTGGGAATATCTTTCGGAAACTAGACTTGGTGCTCATTGAAGGAAATCGGTGAGTTCAGCAACCTCATGAAATTCGTACGATATACTCATCGTCATATCCAATTC
>JAACJN010000345.1:0-43954 GCA_013368555.1 Collybiopsis confluens
GATCCGTCACTCTCTCGCTAGCTGCGACGATCGACGATGCGAAGAAGGTTCCGTAGATAAGGTTAAGGCATTCGAGGCCTGTATGGCTATGGCAAATGACCCTAGCCTTTACAACGAAGCTTTCCTCAAACGAGTTGACAAATATTATACGGAGTGAGTTATCATTTTTTTCTGCTCTTTTTATCCACACTGATCCTTTCTAGGCTCGTCGGATGGATGCTTCCAGAGGAGACGAAACCGCCACTTCAAAACGATGAAGATCCACACTGTGGTCTCTCATTGATGTCCAAGGTCCTCGATCTAGAAGCCGAGGAACAGAAGGCCGCCGACGAAGCTGAAGCGAAAGCGAAAACAGAAGCGGCGAAGGAGGGGAAGAAACGAGAGCAGCAAAAGGAAGAAGACTTACCTTCAGATACTAACGCTGAAATAGTCCCCTCGTCCCGTAGCAACACCCCACCTCCACCAAGTTCGGACTGGGATGCAAGACCTTCAAGCCGATTGTCGATAGAGCTTGGCGCCGAGGTTGCCAATGACGACGTAGTAGCCAAAAGTGAAGACGAGACGTACCCGGTCCACACGTCATCTAACGTACAGTTTCTTTTCTCGTTTAAGCAGTTGCTGACCATCCTTACAGACAAGCTCTTCGGCATCAAGACCTTCAACCGGTGCATCAGGCTCTTCTAAGGTATTCTTCGCCCATGCATTCTTCAAATTCATATTCATATTCATATTCAGGCCTCTAAGCCATCATCGAGCTCGTCTCAGCAATCCAGCTCTGCTCTAAAGGTATGATACTGATCGCATCTTCAGTATGTTTTTATTCAGTCCTTTTAATTTCAGAAGACAAAGAAATCCAAACCAAAAGCAAAGACCACCACTCTCACTAGCTCGTCCTCCGAACCGGTTAGTTATGCCTGCCGGATGGACTTTTTTTTTTTTTTTTTTTTTTAAATCTAATATTAAGGATTGTTCTGATACTCGGTCAAAGGATATGACAAAGGTAAGTGTATTGTGAGCTACGTCCTCCTCTCTTTCTCACTAGCTGGTATATCAACACAGATAAAGAAGTTGCAACCTTTGCCACGTAAAAAGGCGGTGAGTATTTCTCGGTACGACCCTCAGTGTTAATTTCTCATATATACACAGTTCATTTCTCCTCTCTCAAGGGCCGATTAGGTATATTTTGTTATTGCTTTCACTATAGGACGTAAGTGGCTTATTATATCAACGTTTTTGTTCCAATTCTGACACATTGTCTTAGTGTCTGCTTTATATTTGTTGTTCGTGCTTGCCTGCATTCGCCCGTAACTGTACTCCTCCGGACTCTGCTTTTTGTTCGTTATGCTCTTTATGCTTTCTCACTGTTATCGTACGCCACTACACTATTGTTATGTATTAGATCTAGCGTAATACAACTAATTCTCTAGTGGCTTGTATCCAAGTGGACAGCAATGAGAACGCCCGACCATCCAGTTCCTCACACAAATAAACCATTATAATGGTTTTGCCTGATAACGAGATATCCATATGCTTGTCATGTAAAGAGCTTATCTTCATGGGTTCTCATGTAAAGAGCTTATCGATATGGACGTTGTGTAAATGTACTACGTTATGTGGAACCTGTAAAGAGCTGATTTTTTGATCTGTCCTTCAAATGTAACTGCATTACATAGTACCGTTCAGAGGTATATCATTATTACTTGAGTTTCAAGGGTGAATGAGAATGGAATACATATTAAATGACGCTCACTCTGTGGGTCTTGAACACGACCGACATTCAGTGAGCCATGTCCATCAAAGCTTTTTTATCCCAGGCCTGATAAAATTGGGGGTGATTCAATCAGGCTTGGCCATGTAGGCTTTCATGATCTGTCATGTCGCCCCCTTCACCGGCATGGCCATGAGTTTTGCCTTTTGCTGATGTAACTCACCAAAGAACAATAAATTCATCCAGTGTCCTTGCCTGGGCATTGAGCAAGTTCATCATCGTCATATCGAGTTCATACGTTCTGACCCTCGCCACGCCGTAATTGGGTAAGAGAGGTTCAGGCGCAGTGTCCAAGTGTACTTTAAAAGCATCAAGCGAAGTGTGTTGACCGTTTGAAGACGATGTGCTCCTTCGTACGGCCTCGCGGAGGACAGTATCATCTGGAATGTAGAAAATAAGACAAAAGATAAAGCAAATTGCAAGTTGAGATGTACTCACGAATGATAACCCGACTTCCGGGCTTCATAGCCTTCCTCACATTCTTCAAAATAAGCTCACTCTCTTCATCTGGCCAGTCTCGTCTAGTTATGACAAAACAATGTCAGCACTTCAACTACAGATGCTAGAGGGAACGTACAATATCGATCGGATGTAATAGAAATCGCATCCTGCTACCGCAGTGTCCTTGAAGAAATCAAATGGCTCGAATTCGACACGCCGCTTCTCGATTGCAGTGGGATGTTGTGTGTTCCAAAACTGAGAGTCAGGTATTGTTATCGACCGGAGAAGCATGGAAAAAAAACTACGATATGAATTGTGACATACCTCTTTAGCCATCTCTATCACCTGCGGTTGATCCTGCAACACCAACTTGAGATGCGGATGGGCCTTGAGGAGACCCATGGTAACGTGTCCGTTTCCTCCCGCGATATCACAGACGGTTGTGTCCGCCGCTTGGGATGCCCATGGATAGACTGAAAATTTGAGAATAGAAAGAATGAAGGTCAAAATCAAGTGGTTAGAAATGTAGAATTTTTTTTTTTTTCAATATACCTTTGGCAAGAAATCCCTTCCCAGTCACATCTCCCCAGCCGACCATAGCGCGCGGAAATCGTTCACCTTTCTTCTTTCCCAAACGCTATGAAAAAAAAGGAACATCACGGCGAGGTACTTCCAAACCTATGGAGACAAACTAACCGACTTGTGGTAATCAAAAAAGGGGTACCCGGTGGCACGTCGGAATGGAATACCGCCGTCCATTTCTGAAGGGTCTGTCAAGGTATCATTGAGATACGCAGATGCTCGAAGACTTTCGTCGGTCCTAGGAATGCTTACATGTTAGAGATCGAGGCTAGGATACAGTAAGCATCATCGGCGGGTAACTCACAAAAGACCGACAATGGAAGACACTGAATCGGACGATAGGAGCTTCATACTCAAACGATTATTCGCGAATACTCCCGGTTTGACTAGGACGATTCGGAAAATAGGTGGGTTAGCTATTACATTGTGGGGGCAATGAATAGAAAGTGTGTGAATGCATCTTACCTTCTTTGAAGCAGTGCTTCGTTGCCAGCAGACGTAGGATACGGGTTAATTTGTGAGCGGGGAGTCCAGAGCGAGTAGCGAGTTCTGTCGCTGCGATCCCCTCGGGTTTGTCAACGAGATGATCTGCGATTTTGGCTTCGGTCACGACGAGGAGACAAGCCGGTTCCTCGTGCTGAGGCGGCCATGAGCGATAGGATATGAGCTGGAAAAAAAATCGTACCTCTAATGACTTCTACAGAACGTATCAGTAAGACATAAATGGAGAAAATGCTGGAAGACTCACATTGACCATAACAGAGCCAGGTGGTGTAACTGTATAGCTAAGCTGAGCGCACGCCGCTTCGATGATCTGAACGGCTTTGGCCAGTCGAGCCGGAGTATCCTCTGGAACCGTAAACGGGCCAGGAATCAGGGTGTCGAGAGAGGGAACAGCCTGTCCAGCGGCTGCGTATTCAGCGATAACGTCCTGTACGGCTTGATTGATCAGGGCTGTGAGAGCAGTGGAATGACTGTTGTCGAATTTGGACATGTTTTTTTCTGATAGCAGGACGAAACTAATTGGCTTTCGAACGTAAGTTGAGTTACGGCCAGGGTCGTCGAAATGGAAGTTTTTATGATAACCCTTTCCACGATTACTTTCTTATAAATGAGCACCCAAAATCAAGAGGGGTAGAGGACGAAACCGATCGTCGTTATCGCGCGGCAACTGAATGATGCGACGAACACCTGTTGATAAATATCACTGACTTCCGTGTCCGTTTTCCCGGAGGGTGAATGAGAACACGTGCTGAGACCACTTGTCACTTGTTTATTGCCGACGCTGTTTGAAGTCAGCCAGAACGAAGTGCAAAATCGCACTGGCCGTTTCCCCAAATATCCGAGTCGAACATGAATGAGCTTGAGATAATGCAAGCATAAGATTCGCCCTATCTTCCGAAGAAAAAGAAAGCGGCATTTTTGCGAAGATAGAGATTGCCTTAGCTTTACTAGCCCGTCTCAGGCTTTGTAGTCGTTTGTTGTAAGGCGTTGAGGTCGATCACGTGCGTATAGTAGATGTGCCGAGACCGGTCCGACTATCCTAATCATTTGACCGTCGACCATCCATCTTCCTTCGACCCTCCCAGCTCAAACTCACTATGGCAGAAACCGTAACAGTATCGAAATGCACGCTCACCTGGGCTCAGCGTCGAGCAGTCTCTATCGATACTATCAATCGAACGCCAGATATCGTCGCGGAACATACTTCCCAAGGTGCTACTCTCGATTCCACCTTCCTATCTGAACAGATGAAGGCTCTCCCCGAGCTTTCTACAACCCAAACCGAAGCACGCAAGGCTTCCAGAGTCGAAGTAATTAATTCTGACTCGTTCACTCTTGCTCGCCGATTGATCGATGAAGATACAGAGAACGCAACTGGCAAGGTTGCGGTGTTGAATCTAGCTAGTGATAGGTATCCTGGGGGCGGTTGGGATGCGACGTTATCAAAGACTCAGGTAGCGTTCTGTCCCGCCGGTCGTTTGTCAACTGCACTTCCTAATTGGACTGCTACAAACAGGAAGAGGCCCTCTGCTACTCCTCTACTCTCTTTCGCACCCTTCTCCCTTCATACTATCCCTGGCCAAATCGTGGCCCCAAATCCGTCGCGGGCGTCTACTCTCCAGGTGTAGTCATCTTCAAAGACGACCTCGACCACAACTGCGTTGATCTACCCACTACCGATCGCCGAATCGTCTCTGTCATAACAGTTGCTGCGCCTTGTGCACCACCGCTGACACCAGACAAACAGCTTTTCATGTTGGAGAGGGACTTGCGGGATTCGAGGGAAAAGATTAGGCTAGTGTATAGGATGGCAGCATGGGATGGCAGAACGATCTTGGTGTTGGGTATGTTTTTGTTGTGAGCTTAATAGCAGAATACAATATCAATCATTCTCATTAGGTGCAATGGGATGTGGTGCATACGCCTGTCCCCCTCGCTTGGTCGCTTCCGAGATGCGTGATATCCTCCTCGAACCCGAGTTCAAGGCCCGATTCACCAAAATTGTCTTTGCAGTGTATAGCGTTCCAGGAAATGGGGAGAGAAACTTCAGTGTATTTCGGGATGTTTTCCAAGACGTCGAGGTTTAGGTTTTGCCAAATGCAAAGATAGTAACGCGGCTGATCAGGCCTTATAAGCTGGATCCATTTTCAACCACAGTTGAATCATAGCCATATTAAACTATTAGCGATGTGATAACGAACCGGAATCCAAAATTCGTAAGGGTTGCTAATCCTTTGGGATCGTTCATTGATCAGTAACGAAATCACTGAGTACATAAGTATAGCGAAAGGCTACATCAAGCTCGACAAAGTATCGAAAATGTTACAGTAATCACGAATTTACTGGTCCAATATCTTCGTAGCCTGCTTTAACAGCGTCGTTATGAAGCTGGTGTATAATGGTCTGAGATGCTAAGGTAAGACATCTGCTGAAATAGTCAATACACCTTAGAGTAGACGCACCTTGGTATCAGCATTGTCCTTGATAAAAGCAATGGCGTCTCCTGCCCATATAATAAGCCGACTTAACTCTCCGTCCTTCGAGATGACTATCCCTAGCAAATGAAAAGGTGGAAATCCTGCAGTAGGGGGAATATCAGCTTGTACGTCTTCGCAATTACCTGTTAAATCCTACGGTCCGCTTCTCAGCCCCGTTTCTTCTCATAAAACAGTATCTTTTTTTTTCTTCGCAATTGACTTTCCTCGTCAAATCCATAAGCTAGGGCACAGCTCAACCGTGCCTCCCAAATTGTCTATTTTATCCTGCCAGTGCTCTGACAAATGTTCCCATCCTCGTCTTTGTATTCGAGCATTTGCGGTGGATCTCAAACCCGTCGACGAGTCTGACTCATCATGCATATAAAGATCCGTCGTGCCCTGCTATCTAGTCATTTGCACGGCGTCGATGACAATCCTTGATGACGTCACCCGGTTCATCCCCATTGCACGACAGGGCGCGCACCCAGCCCCCGGATCCTCAACCTCACACACGCACACACACCCTCCTCCGTTGTTCCTCTAGGTCTCTCCGCTGTTGGCCACCTACCCATGTTGGCCCCATCTTATATTTCATAAGTCAGGAACTGGAGCCGTCGTTGAAGCAAACGGTGATTCCGGAACACGGGTGTTGCGTCAAGAGCAGAGGGCGTCGGCTAAGAGAGCAAGAGGATGGACTATACTAGAGACGTGCGAGAGGTTTCCCTTTTTGTTCCTTTTTTTAGACCTTTTTTCTTTTCTGATTTTGGAGGTCAATTACTTACGGAAATTTGTATTTTTATTGATTTATTGGCTTTCTGTTTTTAAATTTGCCTAGACGCCAATGCGACGAACGATCAATTTTTATCGTTCAAGTTTTGGGCGCTTAATCCAAAGCAAGACCTTGAGGCCTTTACTCTCGACGGTCATTCCCTTATTTGCATTTTTCTCTCTCCACTCCTCCGGTGCCGCGGTGCCTATAACTCACCATTAGTACTCATGGGTATCCCGGGACCCGGGTCCAAGCATAATATAGACGATTGAACCAAAAGTTTTGAGTGCCCTGTACGCGTATTCCCAGATTTCCCTCCTCAGGCTCTGGATGCCCAAATCCTCAGGATGACTGGCGAAAATTGATCGAATCGACGAATCCAGATCAGTCTTACCTCGTTGACGTGCCAAAAATGGTTCTCAGCGCTCGGCTCAAGACAAAAAACTTCGTCTTGTGGCGGAACACAGAGCTTGGGGATATCATGCATCTTCAGTTGTAAAAGAAACATGTGAAGATGAACAACTGTTGGAACATGTTTTGGGTGATCGGATCGGGTGATTTGCATATCGCGAGGAAGGTGCAGCTGTCCATTTGGTTCCAGATTACACAAGAGTGAGTTCTTTTTCTTGTTTCTTCTTATTTATTTGAGTATTTGAGTCGTTGTTATGAGTCGTCGCGGATGTATTTTCAAAGATGGGTCGGTATTGCTGCTATTAAGGTTTATGCCCCGACTATCTTCGCGGAAGCTGGGTATGATGCTCGAAAGTCGCAGTGGCTTTCGGGGCTTAACAATGTAAGTTGAGCATTTGTTTCTCCTTTCTTTCGGTTACATATATGATCGCGTCGCTATGGAGTGTATTTTTAATCGATAAATGGGGACGCAGGATTGGGTTAAGGTGGGGTGCTGTTGGACAGGGAATCGCACTGGTGAGTACTCCGCGTTGGCTCTACAAGTGTGTTGTCGGCCCGGTCGTCCTCCGAGAGGATTGACTTTTTTTCCCTTCTTTTTCCTGTCTCCTTTGATATTTCACAGATCCTCGAAGGCGCATTCACTCGCCTGTTGAAACACCATCCAGATAAAGCAGTGCAGTACGGTGGAGCCACTGCCTTTTTCGTGTTTTTGTACACTGCCGCCGGGTTGTGACCTGTGACCGCGTTGACGAAATTTTGAATTCGACAGAGATTTGACAACCCCCGAATTTTTGTCACTAATTCTGAACTTAATTGGCTTGCCACCAAGATTGATGAAATTTGTGATAGTTATGTATATAGTATGTTTCAGAAGCCACAGCTCACCAAAAAATTGAATAAACTCTGATTGAAAAATCAGTTCGACAGACCCCAATGTGACATGCAACAGGCAATTTTCTTTTGACATTTCAAGCCAATATTGATGAAATTTCGGATAGTTATGTATACTGTATGTTTCCGGAGCCACGGCTCACCAAAACATCGAATAAAATCTGATGGAAAAATGAATTCAACAGACCCCAATGTGACATGCGACAGGCGATTTTTTTTTTGGGCATTTCAAGCCCTTGTGACGTGTGATATTGAACGAAATCGGACAGTATACATAGCAAGCTAAGTGGAGAAACTACAAAGCGCCAGTCTTAAATATAGAATCCAGAGAAAAGCCAGGTCGAGTTTGTCGGAATCGGTGTCAAACCGAGTTAAAGTTCTATTAAAGTAGCAAGTGAAATAAAGTCTATTGTGATTGTGAACCGGAGTTTCAACTTACGGGTGGGGGAACTTGGAGGCCATGTGTATGACTTCAGCGTCAAGCCGAAATCATTTGTTGAGAGAGGGTGAATCTCTCCCGACAAGTTGTTGTAGTTTCTCGCGCTGGGACATGTAGGATCAATAGCTGTGACGATGTTACCATATTGCGTGGTACATACAGCCTATGCAAAAGCATATAAAGATTGTGATTCAGGAAGCAGAACCTGGGCTGGTTTACAGAGTACTCACATCCTGAACGAATAAAACAATGGCTGTTAAGTTGTACAATTACTAAGTAATTGAGCCAGGAACTCACACGCTGTATTGAACGTTCAAGATTTCATTGAGTTACCGAGGAAGAATTTGAACGGAGTCATGAGTATAGAACTCTGACTCACAAACTGAGATATTGCAATGAGGCGCAGGAGGTTTCAACAATGAGGATGTAAACCATAGGCAAAAAACTTACAATCTAAAATGCAATGAGATTCTGCATGAGATAAAGATCCAGGTTTAAAAAGCGTACATTCTGAAATTGGAGATATACTGAAATATTGAAGCAGGCAAGGAGGAAATGATCGAAGAATAATGACTTGCCTGCTCCTGGATCCAACAATGAGGAAACATCTTAAGACAATTTATATAGCGTACCTCCTGTGCAATGTATTGTGGCTGGTGATGGAAACAAGATCAGCGCACAGCAGGCAAAACACAGGCAAGTAATTGTATGTTGGAACTTACAAAGTGAATGAGTATGAATGAAGAATTATACTAACTTGCTAATGAAGGAAAGAGGATTAGCAGGGAGGATTTCATAATGGGAGGCTAGATCGAACCTCCTGCCAGTAAATATACCAAGTTGGAGGACGGATAAGAAAACGGACAAGAATATTCAATGGGTGGAAACGTACAAGCTATAAAAAGGATAGGGTCAGCGATTTCACATCACAGGGGTTGATTCCAGCCGGAAATTGAACCCCAACAAGTCCCTGGAGGTCCCTGCAATTGATGTGCCAACAGCTCAATTTACAATCATATTATCCTCAGGCAGCCGACTAAGTGCAATGCTATTCAGGGAAAAGCTCGCAAGACTCGGGGTGCGGAAGACAAAGAGAGTACTGGCAAGAGTCCACAGCAGTTGAAAAATATGGTGCAAAACTTACACGCTGGGAAGTAAATTAGGGCGAGTCTTTGGAAAGTATATGAGGAGGAGATTTCAAGTGGAAACTCACTTGCTATGGAAGAAGTTGAAAAGGTGAGTGGATATGGGAAAATGATAAAACAATGTTCAATGGGGGATACATACAAGCTAAAAATGAAAGAATGTGATTGTCAGAGGTTAAGATAGTGTAAAGAAGTAGTTACCTCCTGGTGAACACAACAGGGTCAGCGGGGTGGTTGGATGGCACATGGCAGGTCAGCAGAGAGGTCAGCAGCCTTGGGAAGAATAAAAAAAAAATTCCAAAGGGAAACTTACGCGCTGGTGGATGCAACCAAATCAGTGGGTGGATGGCAAATGGCAGGTGAGCAGAAATGACAAAGTCAGCAGTCTTGCAGATACATAAGAAGATGGGTCCCAAGAGAAGCATACTTGCTGGGGGATTCAATCAAATCAGTGGGTGGATGGTCACGGTGGATGGCAGGTGAGCAGAGATGGCAAAGTCAGCAGGCTTGGTAATCAAGAAAAAGAGAGGGCGAAAGGGAAACTTACGAGCTGGTGGATGCAAGCAAATCAGTGAGTGAATGGTGGATGGCAGGTGAGCAGAGATTGCAAAGTCAGCAGTAGGCTTGGTAATCAAGAAAAACAAAGTTCCAAAGGGAGGCTTACTCGCTGGTGGATGCAACCAAATCAGTGGGTGGATGGTGGATGGCAGGTGAGCAGAGATTACAAAGTCAGCAGCAGTCTTGGTAATAAAGAAAAACAAAGTTCCAAAGGGAGACTTACGAGCTGGTGGATGCAACCAAATCAGTGGGTGGATGGTGGATGGCAGGTGAGCAGAGATGGGAAAGTCAGTAGCAGTCTTGCAAATAATAATAAAGAAAAACAAAGTTCCAAAGGGGAACGTACGAGCTAGTGGATGCAACCAAATCAGTGGGTGGATGGTGGATGGCAGGTGAGCAGAGATCGCAAAGTCAGCAGTGGTGGTAATAAAGAAAAACAAACGGTGAAAGGGAAACTTACTTGCTGGTGGATGCAACCAAATCAGTGGGTGGATGGTGGATGGCAGGTGAGCAGAGATTCCAAAGTCAGCAGTAGTCTTGGTAATCAAGAAAAACAAAGTTCCAAAAGGAAACTTACTCGCTGGTGGATGCAACCAAATCAGTGGGTGGATGGTGGATGGCAGGTGAGCAGAGATGGGAAAGTCAGCAGCAGTCTTGGTAATAAAGAAAAACAAAGGGAAACTTACTTCCTGGTGGATGCAACCAAATCAGTGAGTGGATGGTGGATGGCAGGTGAGCAGAGATGGGAAAGTCAGCAGCAGTCTTGGTAATAAAGAAAAACAAAGTTCCAAAGGGAAACTTACTTGCTGGTGGATGCAACCAAATCAGTGGGTGGATGGTGGAGGGCAGGTGAGCAGAGATTGCAAAGTCAGCAGCAGTCTTGGTAATAAAGAAAAACAAAGTTCCAAAGGGAAACTTACTCGCTGGTGGATGCAACCAAATTAGTGGGTGGATGGTGGATGGCAGGTGAGCAGAGATTGCATAGTCAGCAGTCTTGGGAATAAAGAAAAACAAAGGGCGAAAGGGAAACTTACTTCCTGGTAGATGCACCCAAATCAGTGAGTGGATGGTGGATGGCAGGTGAGCAGAAATGGGAAAGTCAGCAGCAGTCTTATGAATAAAGAAAAACAAAGTTCCAAAGGGAAACTTACTTGCTGGTGGATGCAACCAAATCAGTGGGTGGATGGTGGATCGCAGGTGAGTAAAGGGAAACTTACTTGCTGGTAGATGCAACCAAATCAGTCGGTGGATGGTGGATGGCAGGTGAGCAGAGATCGCAAAGTCAGCAGCAGTGTTGGTAATAAAAAAAAAAAAAAGGGCGAAAGGGAAACTTACGACCTGGTGGATGCAACCAAATTAGTGGGTGGATGGTGGATGGCAGGTGAGCAGAGATTGCATAGTCAGCAGTCTTGGGAATAAAGAAAAACAAAGCGCGAAAGGGAAACTTACTTCCTGGTAGATGCAACCAAATCAGTGGGTGAATGGTGGATGGCAGGTGAGCAGAGATCGCAAAGTCAGCAGTCTTGGTAATAAAGAAAAACAAAGTTCCAAAGGGAAACTTACTCGCTGGTGGATGCAACCAAATTAGTGGGTGGATGGTGGATGGCAGGTGAGCAGAGATTGCAAAGTCAGCAGTCCTGGGAATAAAGAAAAATAAAGGGCAAAAGGGAAACTTACAAGCTGGTGGATGCAACCAAATCAGTGGGTGGATGGTGGATGGCGGGTGAGTAGAGATTGCAAAGTCAGCAGCAGTCTGGGTAATAAAGAAAAACAAAGTTCCAAAGGGAAACTTACTTGCTGGTGGATGCAACCAAATTAGTGGGTGGATGGTGGATGGCAGGTGAGCAGAGATTGCATAGTCAGCAGTCTTGGGAATAAAGAAAAACAAAGGGCGAAAGGGAAACCTACTTCCTGGTAGATGCAACCAAATCAGTGGGTGGATGGTGGATGGCAGGTGAGCAGAGATTGCAAAGTCAGCAGCAGTCTTGGTAATAAAGAAAAACAAAATTCCAAGGGGAAACTGACCAGCTGGTGGATGCAACCCAATCAGTGGGTGGATGGTGGATGGCAGGTGAGCAGAGATTGCATAGTCAGCAGTGGTGGTAATAAAGAAAAACAAACGGTGAACGGGAAACTTACTTGCTGGTGGATGCAACCAAATACGTGGGTGGATGGTGGATGGCAGGTGAGCAGAGATTGCAAAGTCAGCAGTAGGCTTGGTAATCAAGAAAAACAAAGTTCCAAAGGGAGGCTTACTCGCTGGTCGATGCAACCAAATCAGTGGGTGGATGGTGGATGGCAGGTGAGCAGAGATGAGAAAGTCAGCAGCAGTCATGGTAATAAAGAAAAACAAATGGCAAAAGGGAAACTTACTCGCTGGTGGATGCAACCAAATTAGTGGGTGGATGGTGGATGGCAAGTGAGCAGAGATTGTAAAGTCAGCAGTCTTGGGAATAAAGAAAAACAAAGGGCGAAAGGGAAACTTACTTCCTGGTGAATGCAACCAAATCAGTGAGTGGATGGTGGATGGCAGGTGAGCAGAGATTGCAAAGTCAGCAGCAGTCTTGGTAATAAAGAAAAACAAAGTTCCGAAGGGAAACTTACTCGCTGGTGGATGCACCCAAATTAGTGGGTGGATGGTGGATGGCAGGTGAGCAGAGATTGCAAAGTCAGCAGTCTTGGGAATAAAGAAAAACAAAGCGCGAAAGGGAAACTTACGAGCTAGTGGATGCAACCAAATCAGTGAGGGGATGGTGGATGGCAGGTGAGCAGAGATTGCGAAGTCAGCAGCACTCTTGATATGACAGAAAAACAAAGTTCCAAAGGATACTTACGTCCTGGTGGATGGCAGGTAAGCAGAGATGGGAAAGTCAGCATTAGTCTTGGTAATCAAGAAAAACAAAGTTCCAAAGCAAAACTTACGAGCTGGTGAATGCAACCAAATCAGTGGGTGGATGGTGGATGGCAGGTGAGTAGGGATGGGAAAATCAGCAGCAGTTTTGGTAATAAAGAAAAAGAAAGTTCCAAAGGGAAACTTACGAGCTGGTGGATTCAACCAAATTAGTGGGTGGATGGTGGATGGCAGGTGAGCAGAGATCACAAAGTCAGCAGCAGTCTTGGTAATAAAGGAAAACAAAACTTACTCGCTGGTGGATGCAACCAAATTAGTGGGTGGATGGTGGATGGCAGGTGAGCAGAGATTGTAAAGTCAGCAATCTTGGGAATAAAGAAAAACAAAGGGCGAAAGGGAAACTGACTTCCTGGTGGATGCAACCAAATCAGTGAGTGGATGGTGGATGGCAGGTGAGCAGAAATGGGAAAGTCAGCAGTAGGCTTGGTAATCAAGAAAAACAAAGTTCCAAAGGGAGGCTTACTCGCTGGTGGATGCAACCAAATCAGTGGGTGGATGGTGGATGGCAGGTGAGCAGAGATTACAAAGTCAGCAGCAGTCTTGGTAATAAAGAAAAACAAAGTTCCAAAGGGAAACTTACTTGCTGGTGGATGCAACCAAATTAGTGGGTGGATGGTGGATGGCAGGTGAGTAGAGATTGCGAAGTCAGCAGCAGTCTTGATATGCAAGAAAAACAAAGTTCCAAAGGGAAACTTACGTCCTGGTGGATGCCAGGTAAGCAGAGATGGGAAAGTCAGCAGTAGTCTTGGTAATCAAGAAAAACAAAGTTCCAAAGCAAAACTTACAAGCTGGTGAATGCAACCAAATCAGTGGGTGGATGGTGGATGGCAGGTGAGCAGAGATGAGAAAGTCAGCAGTCTTGGTAATCAATAAAAACAAAGTTCCAGAGGGAAATTTACTCGCTGGTGGATGCAACGAAATCAGTGGGTGGATGGTGAATGGCAGGTGAGCAGAGGTGGGAAAATCAGCAGCAGTCTTGGTAATAGAGAAAACGAAAGTTCCCAAGGGAAACTTACGTCCTGGTGGATGCAACCAAATCAGAGGGTGCATGGTGGATGGCAGGTCAGCAGAGATGGGAAAGTCAGCAGCAGTCTTGATTATAAAGAAAAACAAACAATGTTCCAAAGGGAAACTGACCAGCTGGTGGATGCAACCAAATCAGTGGGTGGATAGTGAATGGCAGGTGAGTAGAGATTGCAAAGTCAGCAGCAGTCTTGGTAATAAAGAAAAACAAAGTCCCAAAGGGAAACTTACCCACTGGTTGATGCAACCAAATTAGTGGGTGGATGGTGGATAGCAGGTGAGCAGAGATTGCAAAGTTAGCAGCAGTCCTGGTAATTCAGAAAACAAAGTTCCAAAGGGAAACTTACTCGCTGGTGGATGCAACCAAATCGATGGTGGATGGCAGGTGAGCAGAGATTGCAAAGTCAGCAGCAGTCATGGTAATAAAGAAAAAGAAAGTTCCAAAGGGAAACTTACTCGCTGGTGTACGCAACCAAATTAGTGGGTGGATGGTGGATGGCAGGTGAGCAGAGATCGCAAAGTCAGCAGTGGTGGTAATACAGAAAAACAAACGGCAAAAGGGAAACTTACTCGCTGGTGGATGCAACCAAATCAGTGGGTGGATGGTGGATGGCAGGTGAGCAGAGATAGGAAAGTCAGCAGTGGTTTTGGTAATCACGAAAACCAAAGTTCCAAAGGGAAACTTACTTCCTGGTGGATGCAACCAAATCAGTGGGTGGAAGGTGGATGGCAGGTGAGCAGAGATTGCAAAGTCAGCAGCAGTCTTGGTAATCAAGAAAAACAAAGTTCCAAAGGGAAACTTACGGGCTGGTGGATGCAACCAAATCAGTGGGTGAATGGTGGATCGCAGGTGAGCAGAGATCGCAAAGTCAGCAGTCTTGGTAATAACGAAAAACAAAGTTCCAAAGGGAAACTTACTCGCTGGTGGATGCAACCAAATTAGTGGGTGGATGGTGGATGGCAGGTGAGCAGAGATTGCAAAGTCAGCAGCAGTCTTGGTAATCAAGAAAAACAAAGTTCCAAAGGGGAACTTACGGGCTGGTGGATGCAACCAAATCAGTGGGTGAATGGTGGATGGCAGGTGAGCAGAGATCGCAAAGTCAGCAGTCTTGGTAATAATGAAAAACAAAGTTCCAAAGGGAAACTTACGAGCTGGTGGATGCAACCAAATCAGTGGGTGGATGGTGGATGGCAGGTGAGCAGAGATTGCAAAATCAGCAGCAGTCTTGGTAATCAAGAAAAACAAAGTTCCACAGGGAAACTTACGGGCTGGTGGATGCAACCAAATCAGTGTGTGGACGGTGGATGGCAGGTGAGCAGAGATCGCAAAGTCAGCAGCAGTCTTGGTAATAAAGAAAAACAAAGTTCCCAAGGCAAACTTACGGGCTGGTGGATGCAACCAAATCAGTGTGTGGACGGTGGATGGCAGGTGAGCAGAGATCGCAAAGTCAGCAGCAGTCTTGGTAATAAAGAAAAACAAAGTTCCAAAGGGAAACTTACAAGCTGGTGGATGCAACCAAATCAGTGGGTGGATGGTGGATTGCAGGTCAGCAGAGATTGCAAAGTCAGCAGCAGTCTTGGTAATAGAAAAAAACAAAGTTCCCAAGGGAAACTTACGTCCTGGTGGATGCAAACAAATCAGTGGGTGCATGGTGGATGGCAGGTCAGCAGAGATGGGAAAGTCAGCAGCAGTCTTGGTCATAAAGAAAACCAAAGTTCCAAAGGGAAACTTACATCCTGGTGAATGCAACCAAATCAGTGGTTGGATGATACATAGCAGGCAAGCAGAGATGGCAATGGTCAACAGTCCGGGTACTACCGACACCAAGACTTCAAAAGAAACACTCACAATCTGGTGAATTCAGCAAGATCCCAGGGTGGGTCATTGATAGCAGGTCAGGACAGATGGCAAAGTTAGTCATCTTTGGAATGGAGACACAGCACGTTCCAACATGGCACTCACTTCCTGGTAGATGCATTCAATTTGGTCACCTGGTAATCAATAATAGGTGAGAATGAACCAAACTTACCTGCTACAGATGGAGATTCCCCAGTCAGTGGTCCTGCCCATACAGAGAAGGAAAGTCCGAGGTGGATGCAGCCAAGTCAGCAGGTGGAGGACCAATAAACTGTCAGCATTCTGCCTTGCACTTACCCCTATAGATGGTGATGGCAACATCAGCAGTTTTGGTAATACTGCATACAGAAAATCATGTTCCAAAATGACACTTACTTCCTGGAGGATGACATAATATTGCTCAGTGAAAAGTCAATTGCAGGTAAGCAGATATGACACGGTCATATGGCGACACTTACTTTTCAGTGGATGCACCAAATTCGGCGGGCCAAATGTAAACAGTATTCGCACGTTTCAGCTGCAAATCTGCCACATACCCGCCAACGTCGCGGCCAGAACTTCCCGCCACCAACATGTATCCATTTAAGGTATTCCGCAGTTCAACTTACATTCTAGTTTATTTTCCAACATCAGTGGCTGCATGGAATCGGGAAATGATTCAACCTGCAACTCCCCTTTTTGACCACTGCAGACTTTGAAACTAATTCACTTTCTGCGTCAAGCACATCATTCAACCTGTGATTTACCTCGTGCTACAAAATGCCCATGAGTGCTGCAAAAGTCCAGGTCATGGTCATGTAGTAAATGATTCCAGCCTGAAACTCACATTCAGCGATTCAATCTTCCCTATCAGTATCACCATTAAAGTATAGTTTCTTGTCACTCACCTTTTGCCCTATTACCTTTTTTTTTTCTATACCAAAGATGAATCACTCGCTCACCAATTGTAATCCAGATTCTTTCAAACGGATTTCTAATAATCTATGCGACCTTCTTGCTGCAATATTTACACCCCCCACCCTGTGACGTTTCCCTGCTCAATTGAAATTAGAGGTTTAATTTCGACAAATGCATCTTTCAATGTAGGGTGATTATTGCCCGATTTTTTACCCTTGATTATTTCGGCAATTCAATATGAAAGGTTTAGGAAAATCATCTAAACAATTGACTCGCCTGATTCTTATAGCAATTGGTGTTTGAACCATAATTTATGGAATGCAGCCATCAAGGGTTGAGTGTCAAGACATTGCGGTTCAAGAAAATGACTCCGGAGGATCTTCCTCGCACGCAATCAAACCGCCAAGTAATTGACACAAAAATCGGACCAATAATCGCCCACTTTGACTCCAAGTCTGCCCATAAATACTCACATTCTGGATCCGCAGACCTGCCCTTTTCCAGCAATTTCCCAATAATATCCATATACATGCCACCGGATTCTAGAAGCACAGCGACGTGAAGTGGTGCTCCAAACTGGTCACCTGCAGTATCAATGAACACGTGTGCATTCTTTCTCGTCTTTATGATTCCAAAACCCACCTTGAAGATCCACTTCTGCATTCTTGCCAAGAAGTAGAGTGACCAGGTCTAGATGGCAATTTGCAGTTGCTGCACACAATGCTGTTCCATAATCTCCTCCTACAAATCTTGAATGAAACATTTCAATTTCACTTGTGGTATTTTCTTACCAATGATATTTGGGTCTGCATTTGCTTCGAGTAGCCACTTTACAGTCTCAATCTGTCCTGATGAACAAGCGGCTTGAAGTGCTGTGTCAACCCATTTCAATGTTCAATCAGCTAATGCATTATTCCTCTATATGTCTCACCATGAGGATCTATGGCAACGTCCATTTTACGAAGGAATTGCAGCAGATCCAACTTTCCACAATATGCGGCAATTTGAAAATGTGTTGAGCATCCATTCTCTACTATCCCCAAGGTGTCTCCACCTGTTTTAGCTCCTTTTTCCACCATCAACTTCTGTAATGCGGCCAAATCGAGTTTGGCTCTGGAACTCTGCAGAAATAGCCTATTAAACTGCTCCTGCCCTCCAAGCAGATTAGTTTGAATATCATTGAAGGCATTCCAGGTGTCTCGTAGTGGAAGAACAAGAAGTAGCAGAGCAAGTACTTGCCCGAATCCCCACTCATCCTCTCCAGATTCTGTCAGTACATTCTGTAGTGTCTTTTCAATGTCGATGATGAAAATGATGTTTACAACAAGAAGAGCTGTCAAACCCGCATTTAGAGCACCAGTATAGGTAGGAATGGTGGTAGGATGTTGAAAAGATGAGTTTGTGTTCGAGTCTATGGTCCTTGGATTTACCATCTCTATATCTTGTGGGAACAGGAACAGTCAGTCATGTTTCTCAAAATCAGAGTAAGATCAGAGAATACCTTTAGCGATGCGTTTATATGCCGGGAAAAAAACACCCCTGATATTATTGTATGCCTTCTGCCACCAGCTCCAAAATCCCTTGTGAGTGCGCCGAGACCAGTTGTATGAAATGTGAATGGAAAGGAAAAAGACAAAAGGGGGGATGAGATTGAGACCGGGAATGAGAAAAAGACCGTAGATGATCAACGAAAAGATACGGAGTGCTAGTGAGACAAATGAAACTGCACTCCCAAAGATTGTCAGGGATAGGGTTGAATCACAACCTGGTGGTAGACTGCCAGGGCTAAATTTGGACGGATCATGCCAAAGCCAGATCCCGACCGCAGCCATGAGGGAGAGGTGAACAGATCCGATGGATAAGACCGGAGCATCTGCGATCAGGTGGAAAAGAGAGAGTATGAATGCACGAATTCGATCCAAGGCGCCCTGTCTACTTCTAGTCTCATCGAAGATGCGCCGAAGAGGGGAGTATAGACCCTTATTCCACCAGGCATTCCATGTAGCCTCAATGGGCTCCTGCTTGGATCGAGTTCGGTGGTGGGCATAGAGGAGGAACCAGATCCAGGTGCTTGTATTGTTCATCCAGCTCAAGTCAAGAATGATGGCCGCGTGGAATCTATCAATTGCTTGTCCTGTTACCGTTGATTGAGTCAAGGCTTCGACAATGGTGGAGATGAGTATAGCAAAAGCAATAGCAAGCATGCCGATGGACTGATCTTTGACGCCTTTCATCTCGTCCGCCGACACTTCTCCATCCCAGAGATGCACAATGACAGGTAGGAAGCAAAGTATGTTTTGGGCATAGATGGCAACGCGAACACCTATGCCCGAGATGTCTGAGTTGGGAGGAACAGTACAAATGTTGTCCATGGAGGTCAGAAACGAAGAATAGTTGGGTGACGGAACCCCCAGAAAAAGATTAAGTATCTGCTGCGCTCGAGTTCCTTGGGATCCAGTGATCCGGTGCTGTGTTTCTTTTTTTAAAAAGGGTTCCGGGCGAGGGTGTTTTTTTGTAGCCGCAAGGTCAACACGTTTCTTGCTGTCATTAGAAAAATGAACCCGAATACAATTTATTCATAAACTTTGACAGTTCGACATGTTAATTCATCCGCGACCGAACATGCTGGAAGGCGAATGACTTTCCTTCCGCTACGTCAATGCGGGTCTGCTCTCACAAATACAATTGAGTATTTGACCAAGATTAATGGCTCGGACCACTGCAACGTGTTTTCATTGCACAGATCTTTTTCGTTATATGCGAAACAAGTCAACAAAGTGAGTTTCAGACGGAGGGCGAGAACCAAGGAGCTGGGAGATACACCAGAGATATAGATCGCGTAGTACCAGCGATGATAACTTCAGCCGATTTAATTGAGACACGTTTCGTCTAACACCGTTGCCCAAACTTTGGCATCATGAAGATGCGCTGAATACATCTGTATAATACATTACAAAAATGGACTAAACCACGGCCGAAATGACGGTTTTGCTCGGTTCCACGAGACGCTCGCGGATGAAGACATTGAACGGTGGTAGGTCGTGTCAGTGAGAATGAAGAAAACAAAGGCGACTCCATGTTTGAAGAGCGCGTTCTGTCCCTCATTTTACATACACCATCTCCGGAGTCTGTCAAAATTGTGGAGGTGATTCCCTGCGGAGAAGCTCGCGGCGGAGGCTCATTTCCTTTATGAACGCGGTTGTGCGGAAAAAAAACCCAGAGAACTGGCGCACCCGGGCCGGAACCTTTGCCCTAAACCCATTGGCACGGTGAAGCGAGATGTGATTCGTGTGATTCGGTGAGTTTCTGGTGACTCTTTGCACGTTGTAGACTGCCCTCCCTTTCCTCCTCACCCGCCTTTCCTCCATCCCCTTACCACCTCGTTCGCCCTTACCTTCTCCTTGCTACTTGCCTATACGCCAAACGGTTCAATCCGGATACACCAACTGTCTCTGGTTCGATGATTTTGAATGGATAAGGCTTCCGAGCAGGTTCATTACGACAGTACGTCGTGAAATAACTGCTATAACCAGCTCGGTAGGAAAACGCTGATGTTTCGTATAGCTACCGGCAATGCTTGGCAAGCCCACCTATTGCCAACCACAGTGACCAATGTCCGCGTTGTTCTTCGGATACGCTTTCACCCCCCACGTTCTCCAGGATGTTATTGGCCCGGGTTATCAACGAAGTTATAGGCATTGACTACTCACTTTGAACGCTGTCATTTGGGCTTCACGTTTTGAGGTATTTTTGCTCCCTGATCCTTGTCGTGGCTAACTACTGACATTCTTTTTTCTGTTCTTCCAGGCGCTTTCATTGCTTTGGAATTCCATGCAATCAGTGTGGTTGCTGCGTACTCGCTGGAACTGGGATGTGTAGGGGGATATGGCGCTTACAACTTGGATGTAGGTTTCCTATCACGGCTACGAGTAATTTCTTCGCGAGATTCGCTTGTCACTATCCAATACTGATTGGTCTCCCTTGCACTCGCAGACCCCCGTCTCCCATCTATAGTCGATCTAAAAAACGGAAACGGACTAGCCCCATCGCCGAAATGACGGTATTGCTCGGTTCCACGAGATGCTTCCAGATGAAGACATCTTGACCTGAACACGGTGGTAGGTCGTGGCATGACACCACGTGGCAGATTGGAGGTGCGTGTAGGGCCTAGGTTACTTTTTGCACTGACTTCTCAGAAGACCACGTCCTAGTCCTCAGGCCTCAAGCTACATATACTATCTCCGGACTTTTTCATCATTGTAGTACGCGGCTGTGCAGGTAATTTCCATGCGGAGGACCTCGCGGCGGAGGCTCGGAAGAGAAGGGTTTGAGGCCCATTGTGTATCAGATCGGTTCCGCTAGGTCTCTCTTTTGGTTTTTCGAGGATTATTCAACGCTCATTTATCTTCCTTCCGTTCTTAGTTTTCCCTCCGTACCCCCAAAGAGATACCATACCTCGCCAACATCGCGAAATCCATTGCCGAAATTTCGATGGAATGTGACTGTGCAGGTTCCACAACAAGAAAGAAAGGATGCGAGAAAACTGTCGGATCATTTAAGGCAGTGGTATCTCGATACAACCCCTCTTTGTTGTAACTTTTCATTTTTCTCCAGCTTATGCATGCCTCTCCAAATATCTGAGCTCGAAACGTACCCTCGATATATTACTCTCCTGATGCTCCGTAGAAGTATCCGAGTGGCTCGTGCAAAAGTCAAGGGCAGATCGATACAATGTGGTTGTACTCTAGTGCGGAAATTGAAACCAGAGAACTGGCGCATCCGGGCCGGAATCTTTCCCCTAAACCCTCGACAACGCGATTAGCACGGTGAAGCAAACATATTCGAGAGGGGAAATATCCGCTCACCCTCCCTCATCATCAACTTATCATTTCAGCTATCCCCACCCTCTCGCTGCTTGCCCGCATGCCAAACGGTTCAGTCGGCTACACCACCTGTGTCTGGTTCGCTTTCGTAGTCCAAGCAGGCTCATTACGGTAAGTCGTGAAATTACTGCCATACTAAACCCGTACGAAAAATCATTCATGTTTTGTACGGATAGCTACCAGCCTGCCTTACGCCAACCCATTTACGAATAACGTCCGCCTGCTTTTTTTAATTCATACCTCAATTTTCAACTTTCTCGTGTGCTCGGATCATCGACATTATTTGGGAATGCTGTCATTCGACCTTGGGAATGCCGGGGTACTTTCGTTTCCTGCGTCTCGTCACAGACAGTCACCGTTCTTTTGTCTTTTCTTTTCTTTTCTGTTCAGGCACCTTTATTTCTTTGGGCTTTCTTGCTCCATGTATTTGGTGTGGTTAGAGTTTGGTTTGGGCCTAGTTGTGGATGGACGCTCGCAAATTAGGTGGAGGCTTCCTAGCGCCCCTCGGACTACTTCTATCATGTCTGTCCATTTCTCGTCTCCGACTCTTCGGCCACTGATGTATTTCCTGTACTCCCAAATCCCAGATCTCTCTCCCCCGCAGTCCGGATTCCTAAAACTCCTCAATATACCTAGCCAAGAAAATCGGTCGAGTCGGTGGAGCTCAATGTTGTTTATATGCCCAAATTTCTCCCTCGAGCCAACGATTCTCACCCCACGTTGCGGACATGGAGCTCAACAATATCATACAGCTCCTACGAGGACAAACGACTATTCGTGTATGTTTCGAGCTATTGGGATTGGATTGGATGATCCGTGCGCATACTTAGCAGCAGTTTGTTCGGTTGCACAATGCACATCATACAACAGTGAGCTCTGCTTTGTTTTCGGCCCTGCTCGTATTCGCGCATATGCTGAAAGTTGACATTACTGCTATTAAGGCTCATTCCCCTAATATAGCTGCATGGAAGGTGGTGGTGGTGTCTTTGAAAATCCCGGTGGCTTCCGGGACTGAGCGATGTAGGTCATCTGTTTCGTGCTTCCTTTCTTCGCCAACCTATTTTTCGTCCATCGTTCAGATTGCATATATAATCACAATATCTCTATCAATAATTGGGGATGACGGTTCCTGTTCTGGTGGGATGCTGCTGGACGGATGGGATCATTGCGCTGGTGGGCATTTTGCCTTCGCTCTGTAGTCTAGTCATTCTGACTATAGGCCAAGTTGTTTTTTATCTTTCCTTTTTCTTTTGGGGTCTTCCACAGATCTTTAGAAGTGACTTCACGCGCCTACTGAAAATTCATTTGAATAAAGCGGGTCAGAATGGCAGTGGGGTGGAAATTTTTTTTTTTCGTAGTTTTGTACGCTAGGTGTCTGTTTGTTCGTCCCGTTTTGTTCAGTGAACGAGTCCAAGGTCGACTGATGGAGATATTGCTACTTTAGTGGTAGTAGGTAGGCTACTCCTTAAATGTGTCCTATCCTTGATCGGGGGACAAGATTTTTGCGTGCAACTGGTGCGTGGTGCGTGACACGCGTGCGTGCGTGCGTGCGTGTCGGTGCGTGCTAATGACGTGCGTGACAATGTGTGACAATCTTTAGAACAGTTATATCAATATTATTATTAGCAAGATTATATAAAATGACAGAACGAGCTATAAGCCGCGATGCCTTGGCTAAGTTGTAATCCATATAATGCTCAATCAATGAAATTTGATCCCCTTAACCTTATTGAGATAAAATTATATCTCAAACAAATATTATGCGTCACGCACTTGCACGCACCAATACATTTGTCTGCACGCACCTGCACGCACCTGCACGCACGCGTGTCACGCATGCGTGAGAGAAGTGCACGCACGCACGCACCGCCGATTGCGGTTAGGCACGCACGCGTGTATATTTGCACGCACTCACACGAATAAAATTTGTTGAGCCACCCAATGTTAAACTTAACAGTTGCTTTCTTAATTTCCTTATCTGTTCCGCATACGGCTTCCTCTTTCTTATCGATACTTATGATGGACTATCATTCTTTTAGGCCTCAGTGGTTCTGGGGTATGTTTGTTCTTACATTTAGCTATACCTTAAGGCATAAACTTGTACTAATTGCTTATGATTTGTTTCTGTAGTTAGATTATAATTTACTACAGGTATAATGGGAACTTTTTATATACCTTCTGAGGTTACAGTGTACTCACGTACGTTGTAGTTTACAAGTTTAACAGTTTGAACTAAGGAAAATTGGAAGCTATTGATGAATTTTGGATGAACACGCACTGCATGCGCCGGCACGCACTGCACGCACCCGCACCGTTTTGGTGCGTGTCACGTGTGCACGCACGCACGCACCGGTTGCACGCAAAAATCTAGGTGCCCTCCTTGATCAATGTACGTGTGTTACGTGTTACTTTGAGGTAATGGCTCGGTCCCACTCTTATGATTTATATCTATAGGTTCAACCCATTGGGGGCGTGCGCGCGAAAGGAAATGGGTGTGGCTACAAAGTTGGGTGGAGTATAGGGAATGGGTTGCCTACACTGCTCAATCTCATGATTCCCATTATGTTCGATTGAATTGGGGAGAGGTAAATGCTGGGTAATTGGCCAATCGCGTTCTTTTCCAATGATAACTTTGTTAAAGGCCTGTTACATATATATGGAGCTATCAACTGTTTTGACAATACTGTTGGTTGAGACATGGTATGCTCATTTTACGTGACATTTATAATTTATAACCCTGAGAAAGAAATCTATGTATAGGGATAATTGTTGAAGAACTATACTAAACATAAATAAGAACTGGAAACTGTGAAAAATGCAAGGTTTTAAACAGTATGGAATAGAATGGAGGTTTGCCTCGCAAACAAGGCAAGTCCAAGGTAAAGCATGACCGCAGTGTCAAGCCGAAGTCACTGTCCGGAACGAAATGAAGGATTCCTCTTGTCCTGCAGCCCCAGCCATCCAAATCTCTTTATATGGAGCTATATCACGCTTTTCCGTGACAAATGAGATCAAACACTGCGGCAGGTCTACCAGGCCGTGTTTCATCCATGCCAGTTCTGAGGAATTGATTACAGCAAGTTACTATGATATTGCCAAAGAAAATGGAATGGTTAAACCGACTTGAGATTTGGAAAGCTGGTAAAAGTTGGTTGCAAAACCATAAGGAGGATTGAATTATTTCATTTGATAATGCTGACAATCCTGGGCTTCAAGTAACTCATGGAAATATTGTCATTACAACCAGAAATCCAGCTTTATCGGGTAACAGATAGCTCTAGAAAGCTGGAAAATATGGAATCTAATGATGGAATAGACTTGCTCCTCAGGCATACTATAAAACAGCCTGAGATTCCATCTTGGAATGATAGAAATATTGCAGGGGACATTGCACGAGAACTCCATTATTTTCCACTAGCTATTGTCCAGGCTGGACCATATATATACCAGGAAAAGTGCCTGGGAAGTTATCTGGATCCCCGACTCTGACCGAAGGGAAGGGAGGGCTGGTAGGTATGCAGCAAACTGCTAAAAAGTCCCCAGATTTCGTCCCAAAAGGAAGAATTTTTCCACGTTGTGATCGTGCCGCTTTTTTCATAACCATATTAAACTATTACTGTAGCTATGTGATAACGAACCGGAATCCAAAATGGGTAAGGGTTGTTAGCCCTTGGGATCGTTCATTGATCAGTAACGAAATCACTGAGTACATAAGTATAGCGAAAAGCTACATCAAGCTCGACAAAGTATCGAAAATGTTACAGTAATCTACTGGTCCAATATCTTCGTAGCCTGCTTTATGATAGAAACAGCGTCGTTATGGAGCTGGTGTATGATGGTCTGAGGTGCTAAGGTAAGACATTTGCTGAAATAGTCAATACACGTTAGAGTAGGCACACCTTGGTATCAGCACTGTCCTTGATAAAAGCAATAGCGTCTCCTGCCCATATAATAAGCCGACTTAACTCTCCGTTCTTCTTGCTTTTCTCAAATCTTTCCAGTCGTTCCTCGAGGGCCAACGCAGCTTTTTCATCATTCACAACGTCATTTATCACAGCCCTTCCATCGTACCCTTTTGGCCAAAATGAAGTTTGATTTATTTCATCGAAAACGCCACTTCTGATTGTGGAATTCAGACCCGAATGAAGAATGACTTCTTTGGCATTTTCCGGATACATGCATTCGGGTGTTCCCAGCAGACGGGATCCGAGGACGACACCATCTGCTCCCATCACAAGCAGAGATGCAACCTGACTTCCAGTTGAGACTCCGCCTGCAGCAAGGATGATAGGCCCTGACGGTACAGCCTCAAGCACAGCAGGTAAAAGCATACTAAGGGCAGGACCACCCTCCCGACCATGACCACCGGCCTCATTCCCTGAGTAATAACATCGCCAGCAAAAAATCAGAAAGATCATCTCTCTTTTTTCTGACACATACCTTGAACAACAAGAACATCGACACCCCATTCATTTGCCGCCTGCAACGCTTCGTTGACAGTAGTGATTATCACAAATATAATCGTTTTGTGTTCTCGCGTAGCATCGTATGCCCGGACCTCAGAAACATACTTGCCGAGGTCCACTCCGAAGGCAAACCAAATTGCTGCAGGCTGTTCTGCAAGGACAGGTGGTATACGGGGATCATCTGATATCTCTGTTCGATCCAGAATCCATCCAAGGAAGCCGACACCCACGGGAATGGGATCGGACTTTGACGGAGTACCAAGTATTGAACGCACAGTTTGGAGCTCGTCCACAAGGGTGCTTGACGAGGTGAACCCTGGTCTTATATTAAGCACAGACTGTGTAGTGTTCACAACAGCATCATGATCATCTCACCGGCGGCGATGAATCCAAAAGCACCAGCTTCTGTTGCTGCAGCCGCCATGGAAGGGGTGGTGGCATAGTACATTGGAGCAGTTACTACAGGTATTTGAGTCCCTGAATGGGCAGCGTAAAACAGGGGGGGTAATCCATGAAGTAGCTAGCAGATACTACATACCAAGTAACTGTGTGAGCTTTGTCTTCATTGAAACTAAGGATCAAATTATTGAGAGGTTTGCTCGCTTACCGCTGGACGTCGTACTATTTTGTAGCTTTTTGAATCATAAATGTAAGCATCCGCGGAGAAAAGGGAAGGAATATCAAAATGATCCATATGTCACTCATCAATGATCATCAAAGATCAAATTCATGCTAGCATGTTCGGCGTTCGCGCGGTGATTCCCACTGGCCCAACCACTGGCAATCAACACGGACATCATGGACATCAACTATTCCGATTCTAGAATGACCACGGGGTGATTAAAGTAAATGGCCCGAATGTGCCAGTACCGTGTTCATGATCAATAAATCCGGTTTTGGTTTCCAGCCCTCACGGTTTTCACGACCCCCGGGGCCGGAATCAGAGCCTCGCACTGACAGCACTGACAGCAAACCGGGGTCCATTGCAAGTATAAGCACAGTGAATGGGAGAGTCGAGACTACTATTGTCAAACCTCTCTCTCACCTTAATATTAGTCCTTTAGATAGCTTTTGACTTTCGAGAAAGTTCAAAGTTCAAACTTGATATCAATAGCCCAGAAGACTGATGAAAATATTTGGTCGCTCCCCAGACCTAAATCACCAGGGAATGTTGGGAAATTTTTTACAAGCACGGAAACCAGCAGTATTTACTCTGAGTATATACTTCGATTGTATAGCCCTAAACATACTTGGGGAATTTCTTTTTGTACGCCAGTACGTGTGTTAAACTACGCACTTCCACTGCCAGCAACAAGTCCGGGGTATTTTTCAATTACGCCGCAGCACGTAAGAAATAATACACTACTATATCATAATATCCTTCAATTTTCAATCTAACTTTGTTCTTGAATATTCTAGAGTTAATCTCATACTTGCAATTCTCATTGTAAAATTTTGGTCACCTACTTTACATGACATGCTTGAAGTCTTGGCACAATTTCGCTTTTCTGTCTCGTCTGGAAAATTCTAGTACATCCATCTCAAATACGTATTGGGGATCTGGGTTGAGATTTCAGAAAATAATACTTATGTTTGTTTTGAAAGAACGTCGATTGGTTAATACAAGTATAGCTGTTTTGAATTCATAGGCACTTTCTCAAGTCGCATAGCCATAACAAGATATCCTCTGATTCCTCTCACTCCACAGTTCTATTTATGTATCTGGATCTGATTGTCTGTCCTTAACCTCACTGAATTACCAGTCAATGTTAAATAGGTAGAAGACAAGCTCGTTTCTACCGTTAATTATGTCAGAACACTCAGGGATGCCATAATCCCAATCCATATCCTTAATAAGCTAATAGTAGCTACTTCATAAGGTCCATAACCGCATATGATAGCTTAAATTATTGTTTAATATGTACCCGCGTACTGTTCCATATATAGCTAAGACAGCTTTGTATGTATCTGTACAATTATTGTTTGCATGACAGTACTTGAGAGTGTGGGCCGCCGCGGAGCACCGCGCGGCAAATACGAGTCCGAATATCAATATTACACACGCATATACATACATGGCAGCACAGGGAACACCACCTCGACACTGAATAGGCTGAATATGATCAAGCAATTCAGCTTCTAGCACCGGGACACCAAATTTCTGCATACCATCCGAGTCGTGTGTGAACACGAATCCATCATTGTTGATGACTCTGGCAATGAAATGCCCTCTATTAACGAAATAAATGATGCCTTTGAGTCGATAACGAGGTCGTAGGCACAACGGGATCAAGAAGGATCAAGAAGGGTGGACACATATTCAAAAGAAAGAGGTCATGGGGCCAAAGAAGATCAAGAAGATCAAGAAGCGGTCACTGATGTGACGCACCATTTAGAGCGACTTTTATCTAAATATGGGGAAAAAAAAATCACGCTCGTGACACCAAACTCCCCGACAAGGACGAGTTTCCTTCACTTCGTTCGGACTCGTAATATACGGTAACAGCCGTATCTTTCGCGTCATAACTAATGCCAGCGGGTATCTGTGTATATCATGCTTGTTCAACAGAGTACCCATGTCAATAACCAATGCTGTACCAGTGCTGTTCCTCGTCACTAATCAGCATCTCAACATTGAAATGACAGATGCTGATTGCGTCCAGCGTGCTGCCACCGCCACTGGCCTGGATGGTTTCTAAGTATAAGATGATGCACGAGCAGAGGGGAAAAATAATTAAATTTTTATTTTAATGCAATGTATTTTGAATATGCTGTTATGCGCCAAAAATTAAAATCAGTTGTATCATTTTACTCACATGCTATATATCGGCATCTCTAGGTGCGAAGATAATATATATTGGTATATCCAGCGACAAGTTAAAACTGTTTCCTGCCCAGGCTTTCGTCCACATATTCCAGCATTCCACATATTCTAGCATCAACGTATGGGGCAGCTTTCACTAGAAAAGACATACCTCATTGCTGCTTATGTTGAGGTCCATATGCCGTCTGATGAGTTCGCTAAAAAGAAATTACTCACCCTTGCTTCATAGGGGATTGTGTATGGTGCGCAAGCAAGTTTATTAGGTCTCAATCTCCTATGTTTAGATTTGAAACAGGCTTTTTTCTGGCCATATTTACCGCAACCATATACCTCTACTATTGCTTTCCAATGTTTCATGGTAGTCTGACTCGGACCCAAAGGTCTGATCATCATGCAAATGTT
Source organism: Collybiopsis confluens (assembly GCA_013368555.1). NCBI lineage: Eukaryota > Fungi > Basidiomycota > Agaricomycetes > Agaricales > Omphalotaceae > Collybiopsis > Collybiopsis confluens. Next base: position 29,250 of record JAACJN010000345.1, read on the forward strand.
TGTATTCCTTCACTATTCATTATAAGTTAAATCTAAGGCTGACTTCATTGCACTGATAGGTTATGATTGGTGTTTCATCGCTGATGTTTTTCATTGCAACTTGGCATCTGGCAATAAACGGATTCCGCATGGTTGCAGGATATGTGGATCATGGATCGACTCAAGATGGGCCTGAAGCATACATTAGCAACTTAAAATCATGGGACCACATTCTAAAGGATACATTGTATGCTACACAAGAAAATCTAGGTAGTGCTGCAGCGGTGAGAGCCGATTTTATACCTTCCAGAATTTTGGTCAGTTGAATGCTACAGATATATCGTTGCTGGATATTGTGGGGTCAAAATTGGAAAGTTATTCTCTTTCCGGTAGCTTTACTTTTGGTGAATACTGGTCAGTATACAAGTCCCCCCTTATTATTGTAGATGTTTTTTTCTAATCAGAGCTGTCTGTCTTTGATGTACAGCTGCTGGTTACATGGTTTGCGCTCTATATACCGCAGGTCCATCAACCGAAACAGTGTTTGACGCACAACTTACCACTTGGATCAGAATATTCTACTCTTTGGCCGTTGTTTTGAATATTATCACTACATTTCTAATGGGTTACAAGATATGGATAACCCACCGAGATTCCTCTCCATATAATACCGCCTGCGGCAGCAGTCAACTCATTTATATCCTGAAAGTCTTGGTGGAATCGGCAGCTCTGCAACTGATTGTGGAAATTATTCTTTTAGGGTTGTATTGTTCTGATCTTAATGCGCAGTATATTTTGCTCGAAAGTGTTGCATCGGTTGTAGTAAGTGGCCTTATTACTATGGGGTCCTTTCAATATCTGATACCATCCGCTCTAAATCAGGGAATTACCTTCAATGCTATGACCATAAGGATTAAACTACACTCATTGAACAGCATTTCCAGCAACTTTAATAACAATCCAAGCAGTCAAAACGCAGTGCAAACCATTGGTAGTGCTCCTACACGTCACATTCAGATAGAGATTTTCAGGGATGTAGAGCTAGAGGAGATAGAGGAACATTCTAGTCATGATCTTCAGGTGTTTGATCCTCGGCCTGGTAGTAACGGAAAGTGACCAGCTAGAGGCTAGAGCCTAGTAGCTTTTCAGATTTTCTTCTCAATGTCTTTGGCAACATATACAAACCAATGATGGAATTTTTTCCCGGCATTATATATAATCTTCAAATGTGTATGCAAGCTCTTCATTTTCCGTGCCCAGGAAACCTGCATGTTTGTCTCACAGATCCTCCAGCGGCATGTCAGGCTTACCGGGTGATTTGATAAATACTATGGTATGTATGGTCCGGGACGCGTATACCTCTAGATATGGGTTGTAAATGCCTCAATAGAGTCTACTACTTAATACTGTAGTTGTTCTAGCCAGAATTCCGGAAAGTTAATTTGAGATGTCTAAGTACTTTGCTAGTATTAACTATACCCTGAGCTCAAGAGCATTTCATCTGTGCAGAGATACATACAGCTTGCTTCCTCTTTTACTTAGAATGAACTTGAGAGGGAACATGAACATCTAAAGTTTTCATTTGCTTGGTAGCAATTTGTGATTTTGCTTAAAGGAGTCCCATCAAGCAACCTTGGATATTGGCATCAGGTAACCCCCCCCCCCCAAAATGTTTGCAAGAGCCAAATCTAACGGTTCGGCAATAAGAGGTTAAGATAATAATATTGTTGTCTGTAGGCTTCAGTACAAGCCTTATATACCTAAGTACATGTATCTAGAAGGTTCTACTATGTACTATGAGATGTAAGTAGAGAAATAGCAGCAAAGATAATAGAAGGTTATATGCACTTGCTTACTGAGCAAATCTACAAATTTTTAGCAAACTTATTTTGGCTTGTCATTGGGTTAGAAGTATATTGATTCATACTGGGGAGCCCAAGTAGTGGGGTAAAACCACAAACTTTTCATAGGGAACTTATCTGGTACAGCCGGGATATCAATTGAAATTTTAAAGACTATTAAAACACGGATCAACCATTCAAGCAACACTTGGCAAAGTCGTAGCAGTAGCTGTAGCCAGGAAGCTACTCCACGACGCCAATGTCTCGCTTGGAACAATCAACGAAGAGGCCGTGGTCCCAGATCCATAAAATATCACCGTGGTACCCGGCATCACGTCTTCTGCAAGCACAGAGTCCTCCCCTCCGATAACGTGCACATTCCTTCCCTCACCTTCGCCGTCAATTCCCAATACATTTTCATCATCAACAACCAACCCGGTTCTGTTCTCACCCAGGATAAACTCTCTCAGAAAGGTAAGGGCTGCTTCGGGTACCGAGTGTGGTACAAAATGTCCTGCATTCTGAAATAGCGCATATGTTAAATTTCTTTCTTGATGGACAACTCCCGCAAAACGTCCTCGATCGTCTGTAAATGGCGTAGCAGGTTTACGAGTAAAGCCTCGAATGCCTCCGAAAGTGATATTTTGTATGACAACTTGCCGAAGAAAAGAAAAAAACTTAGCCGATGTCGTTTCGTTTCTATATTAGTACTTATGCTTACCCTGTAGTCCTCGGTGTGCAACTAAAGAATCGTCATTCCCTTCATAGATAATAATTCCGACGCCTCTTTCGCTCGCATTGAACGCAAGCTCGGACATGAAGCTCATCGGTCTATTATATACTGGGTTAGTATTCGTTCTGGACCATCACTTACAAGACCTACGCCGGACCTAAATCGCCAAGTCAGTAGTCAAATCGAAGTTTAGAGCCCGAAAGCGTTTTAGTACAAGACGCACTAGGATCGCTAGTCGGATCGGATCCATTGACTAAGTAAACCGTTCACAGCCCGTTAAATACTAAAACATTCTAAACTAGAGCTCACCATTAGGTGAAGAATTACCGAAAGTGTGATCAATAGTCTTCACCCACTCCTTAAATGGTGCGTGTAGTGCAGTCCGGGTGCGATTATCTGTAAGGTACTCAGAAAAATTAGATCTTTTGAGCGTACATGCCACACAAAGTACCGTTGAAGAACACCGTTGCATCTCTGGGAACCTCTGGGGAAAGAGCATCTGGAATATCATAAGGCTAACCACAACCAAAAATGAACAAGTTATCCAAATAAATAGATAGATTCACTCCACTTACATCCCATTCGCCTCCCACTAGGGCGATCCAGTGACAAATACTCAGTTCCTTTGATCAAAAAGAAGGCACCAGATATTAGCCGTACTTACTCCATGGAAAAGTGAAATTCAGAGCATAATCTGTCATTTCCTCCCACAAGAAGCACCCATATTCAGGGTCCAGAGTGCCATTAGGACGACCAATGAGGTTCCTTTTCAATACATTTCTTTGTTTCTCGAGCTCCTTGACAATACCTGTATGCCTAGCACCAATCCGAGACTCAGCATGACGAGCAGCCAACAAAGTATATCTGCTCAAAGGTCTTCGTTGGGGGAGTGTGATACCAAATCGGGTTTCCGAATCTGCTTCGAAACGCCGTGCAGTGAAGAACGGATTGGTCAAGGTGGGGATTACACCGTTTTGTGGATATGTGAGATTTATATCGTATCCGCATAAATGCTCTCTAGGTTTGCTCTGTCAGCATAAATAGTTCCCAGGGGACTCGTAGAGCGGGACTACATACTGTTCTTTGAAGTACTGAAACACGTCTGGATCGAATCCTATAATTTCAGGGTAAGTTTCAAGGCTATTGAGCTACAGTGATATTATTATAAGTAGATCGAAACACCAGAAGCAACCGGATTGAATGGAATACCGTGGATAACTCCTCATGTAGCGCAAAATCACCGATAGTTCCGTCACCGATTGCGATTTTGCGAAGCCTCACGGGAGGATGAACTGTTGAAAATAGGGCTTTTGTAATATACGGCTGTCACGGTAAAGACACGATTTGTATCTCAAAACTGTGATCACAATTGAAGGAAGAAAAATCCTTACGATATAGGTTCCAGCATAACTCTCCCCAGTTAGATGGAAAGGTCGAGTCGCAAGACTTGGGAAGACTTTGACAAGGTTAGTAAGGAATTGAACCTAATCATTACAATCAACAACGCTCGAAAGCTGAGAGTCAGCTGCATTTACAAAATCCTCTCCTAGTTGATCTTCTCCGTTGACTGGAGACGCTAGTTAGACAGGTGATGCGTAAAAATCACAACATGCTCACCATATCCCTGAGCATCTGTGGTCGCAAATCCAGCACCAACTGGCAAAAACATGATTGTGATCAGGAGGTCGAGCACAAGAAGCCCAAGATTATACCTGGTTGATCCACCCAAAAGGCATCGGCTGCTTTATTCCAACTGAAATCGTTTTCAAAGATGGAATGGTTCCCTGTGACTTGGAGGGGTCCATTTTCTGTCATGAAACCTTGCAAGCTTGAGGATCCAGGTCTATAAATCAAAGGCTGGGATCCTTTGCGGCAAATAGCTGGACCTACACTCACCCTCCTTGGAGCCATATAATCCATGGTTCGTCTTCTCTCTCTCCAGCGCGAGCAGTGAGAGAACCATTCTGCCTTTCGAAAGCCCAGAAGAATAGGGTGTTATTTGGATGCCCTTCTCGATTAACTCCGACGTTCCCAGCAAAGCTCCGGGGAAGGGACTGGGTGACATTTGGAAGCGGATCAGTAACCTCAAAATCTGAGAAAAAGGCCTAAGTCTTGCAGTATCAGAGCGAGTGAGTTCGTCTCATACAGTGCTGCCACGCTGGGCTATAGTCTCCAGAAGGTATTCCGGAATAATTATGAGGAAAAGAGCCTATTGACGCCATTGAGCATATACATATGGAGGATAACGAGTCCCTACTGGGTAAGCTCCGTTGGGCGAAGACAACCGGAAAGGAAAAGAGAAAAAGGTAACGGAGAAAAGGATGAATGACCATCAAGAGTGCCTATTTTCTTGCTGAGACCTGTTGACTGTTTTATAAGATCGGGGGGAGAATACGTACTAATACGCAAAAAGGTATATGCCTTATTGCACGAGGATTGCGAAGACTGACTGCCCATGGAATGTAGCTGATGCATGTGGGAGCCATCGCAGGAATCTTAAAATACTATTCTGATAGGAAAATACAACTCCGTGCGAGTGGTCATGGCCCCAAGGCACGACCGCGTAAAAGTGGAATACGTTTGAATGGTCTGCTAGCCGTCAAGTCATGGGCTGAAGATCTACGGGTCGGATGAATCCTCTGAATCAATGTAATCCCTGTTAAGGTCTCGGAAAACACTAGCATTTGTGGAACCCAAGACGGCTGTACTACTACATGCCATGCAGATAAGAAAACCTACGTACACCTATTATGTTTCGATTCGAAACTCTCTACGGCGACCTAAAAAGCAAACAAAATTGTAATCAGGATGCTCAAAGTAGCACCGTAAGAAAGTGGACGGAACTGGTCTAGACCATTGGCTGTTCGAGCGCTGTTCTGAACCGAGACAGATGTGGCTGTGCTGTTCTGAACCGAGACAGATGTGGCTGTGGCCAAAAAGCTACTCCAAGATGCTAAGGTTGGAGCTGGAACAATTAGTGAAGAGGCTGTGGTCCCAGCACCATAAAATATCGCTGTAGTGCCAGGCATGACATCTTCTGCGAGAGCACTATCTTCCCCGCCGACAACCTGAGTTCCATTGACGAATCCAGTCATATTTGAGCCAAGAATAAATTCTCGAAGGAAGACAAAAGCCTGATAGCATATGTCATTCAATACTCGAGGGTAAAATGACGGCAGAACTTACAGCTTCAGGAACAGAGCGTGGGACGAAGTGACCTGCATTCTGGAATAACGCGTAGGTCAGGTTTCGTTCCTGGTGAACAATACCTGCGAATCTGCCTTCATCGTCCGTGAAAGCTGTGGCTGGTTTGCGCGTAAATCCTTGGATGCCACCAAAAGTTATATTCTGGATGACGACTGATGGATAGTTTGTGAGGCGTCTATCTAAAAAGTATTGAGAGCTCACCTTGCAAGCCTCGGTGTGCAACCAGAGAATCGTCGTTTCCTTCGTATATTACGATACCAACTCCCCTTTCACTGGCGTTGGAAGCCAGCTCGGTCATGAAGCCCATCGGTCTAGTGAGTGTCTGAGCAGTAAGACAATGCCATTTCAAGCGTACAATATATGGACATGAACATACGCTGGGCCTGTACAGAAAATTCAACTCTTAGCTCTGAAGAAAAAGAGAAGAAACTACTAACTGGGATCACCAAATGGATTTGTTCCATTTACTTATGAAAGGGTCAGAATGAGACGATCTCGGAGCAGGGATAGTCCCAAATTCACCTTCTGAAGGGGAGGAACCAAACGGAAAATCGAAAATCTCCACCCATTCCTTGATTGGGGCATGTAGAGCAGCCCGAGTTGAATTATCTAGTACTCGCTTATTAGCTGTATTTGATGAACAGCAGGGACCTCAGCCCTACCATTCAGGAAGACACTAGGGTCTGAAGGGACCTCTGGATTGAGGGCATCGGGAATGTCGTAAACCTAGAAAGAGTTTAGTAAAAACACTGACGACACAGAGAGATTCACTCGCATCGAAGTCCCCAGTAGCTGGACGGGTCATTTTAGATTGTACAAGCTGAACAGGAGGTTGGCACTTACTCCACGGAAAAGAAAAGTTATGCGCATAATCTAGCATTTCCTCGAATAAGAAACACCCGTATTGAGGATCCAGAGTGCCATTAGCACGTCCAGTCAAATTCCTCTTCAATAAAACCCGACTTTCTTCCAATTGCAAGTCGTCTACATCCCTATTGAAGAGGTGAGAGCGAGCGAACAATGCTTTGTTGTCCAGTCTTCTTCTCACTGGTAGCCTGGGCTGGGCTTGAAAGTCTGCCGCAAATATGCGAGCGGTCGTAAAAGGATCAGTGATGGTAGGGATGGTTCCGTTCTGGGGATAGGTCAAATTGACATCGTATCCGCAAAGATGTTCCCTATTGAACCATAGACAAAGAGATCATTTCAGAAAGACCGGGATACGTACTGCTCTTTGAAATACTGGAATACATCTGGGTCGAATCCGATGATCTCAGGGTAAGTTTCGAGCGTATTGACCTGGGTCGAATTTGCTATCAGTGGATCAGGCAACTTGGAAACAAATTCCGGCCCGTACTGTTGATAGCTCTTCGTATAGCGCAAAATCTCCTATGGTTCCATCGCCAATTGATATCTTGTGGAGTTTGACGGGAGGATTCGGCGTCGAAAAGATGGCTTTTGTGATGTATGGCTGTAGGTCATGAGTGACCGCTTAGGCGGCGGGAAACAATTGAATTGAGACTCACAATGAAAGTGCCTGCATAGCTTTCTCCGGTGAGATAGAATGGCCGAGTTGCAAGACTCGGAAAGACTTTCACAAGGTTTGTCAAAAATTGAACCTGATCCATCAAGTTAGGATCAAGATGGAGTCACAGAATCGATGGTTCGCACAAAATCTTCACCCATCTGGTCCTCGCTATCCACTAAGTACATAGAAAAGCGGTTAGCGATATCATTAACTCGGTAAACGACACACTCACCATATCCTGCCGCGTCTGATGTCGAGAAACCCGTACCGACTGAATCAAAATGAACTCATCTGTTCAATCGAGTTCACACAGCTCTGAGAACCGTACCTGGTTGATCCACCCAAAACGCGTCGGCTAATTTATCCCAGCTGAATTGGTTTTCTACAATTGAAAAATTTCCTGTGACTTGAAGCGGTCCATTTTCTGTCATCAAGCCGACGAGACTCGAGGATCCGGGGCTGACAGATAGATGAGCGACTCATGATCAAGAATATCATGGCATGTGGTTTCCTCACCCTCCGTTGAGCCAAATTAACCACGGTTCGTTTTCTCTTTCGCCAGCTGAAACCGTAAGGGACCCGTTCTCTCTTTCAAATGCCCAGAACCACAGGGTGTTGTTGGGATGCCCAGCACGGTTTACCCCGACATTTCCTGCAAAATTTCGTGCAATTGGATTTGTTACATTTGGAAGGGGTTGAGAAACCTCGAAATCTGGACGAAGGGAGTTGAACTATCGAAGGGCCTAACCCTATTCGTTGGAAACTCACATTTCTGCCATGCCGTGCTGTAATCCCCTGGAGGTATTCCGGTGTAATTATGGGGAAAAGTGCCTGTTTCCAAGAATTGAGTGGAGCGTATTCTATACGATCTTCCACAAAACTTACTAGGTAAATTTCGCTGGGAAAGGACTTTCGAAGAGGAGAATAGCAGCAACAATCCGAGGGAGGAAAACATGATGGAGGCTTGCAGTCGGCTCTCGAGTTTGGAAAGCTGTAGATATAAGTATATCTTGATAGACGCACATAAATAGTCCATCCCACATAGCACATGTGGATAGCACATGCAAGAATGATCGGAACTATACCCATGGAATATTCTTAATTGCTGTCTGGGAGAGATACGGGCGAAAGGAAATTCCTGTTCATTCGAATGATCATGTCTGATTGAAGTTCATAATAAGCGCCTAGTAAAATTCCCGATTCGGCGCGGCCGGGAGAATGGCCGGCCGTTACAACTTGATTCTACACCGCGACTACTTAGCCTAGCTAAGCAAACTCAAGGTAATTCTACGCTACGAGAATAGGCAAGGGCTTTCTCTTTCAGAGCACGGATCGAAGTCAGCCAGCGTCGATTTGCTTCAACGGGCTGGCATCCTTGAGTTCTTCAAGCGGCTATCAGCCTCTCCTCCAACCTGTTGCAAAAAAAATCATGATCGAGCACGAGGCGAGTAGTTTCACTCAGGAAGTCGAGGTCCGAACTTCTTCAGATCACCCCTCAGACCTAGCCCGTTGCAAATGATGTAGGCTGTGTCCCACCATGTTGAACGTCTCTGCGTTAATCGTGAACCTGTTTGCACCATCCATGAACCTGAGATAGGTAAGATAAAATTACCACTGTATATTCGAACGGTTGACTCACCTGGGGCTACTAGAGCTTGGATGTAATATTGCAATCTGTTCAAGTCCATTATGTTCATCATTGATATGTGATAAAAATACGCGTGTACGTACGGCTGTCGACTTTCTGAATGACAAAGCCCTTTCATTTGCGATTTCTCCATCTGACACGCAGTCGTCTTCCTCCGTGTCTCGTGGCGAATATGAAGGCAAATTTGAAAGAGATCCGAACGATCTCAGCTGCTTCACGCTGCGTTTGCAGCTTCGAGCAAAGGCAAGCTCCTTTTGCCCAAGCATGGTCAAGCGAGACTCAACCAGTCGTGATCGTTCTTCCAGTTCCGCCGCCTCGTGTTGAATCTTTGCTTGGAATTGATGTAGCTTCGTTTCTTCACTTTCCAGCCACTGGTTCCTCTTTGTCGCAGCGTCCTCCTCTCGTTGGACCAATTCTTCCCTTTGATATACTGCCTTCTCCCTCTTTTGTACCCCTTCGTCTCTCCCTTGGAGCGCATACTCTCTGCAATGTTGCCCGAATCTCGCCTGAGCATGCTCCCTTTCCATGAGACGCTGTCGCGCCTGCAAGTCCCGCCCTTTGATGTCGAGTGCCTCTCCTCTCCCCTCTAGCATCTTTTGCCGTTTGTCCAATTCCACCTTATGATGCTCCATCATTTGCTTCGTCCTTTCTATCTCTCTAGACACCTTCACCTCTCTGTCGTGAAATGCATCGTTCAACCTGGCGTGCTCCAGCAGAACATCCTCTTCCTTCTTTCTAAACTCTTCTGCCATTCGATGAAGTGTTTCCTCCGTTCTCCCAAGATCGACTTCTTTTGAAACAACACTCTCCTCTCGGACGCGCACCCCTTTCTCTCTATCCAGAATTCCAGCCTCTCGACGCTTCAAATTCATCTGTATCTGCTCAAGTTGAGCCTCCTTAGCTTCGAGAACCGCTCCTCGCTCTAGTATTTCCGCTTCTTTTGCTTCGAGTTTTTGTTGCTCCGATTCCTGTTGTTCGGCTTTAGCCTGGATGTCTTCTCGCTGTTCGATCAGTTGCTGCTCGAGCTCGCCTAGTTGCTGTTGCCAAGAATGCAGCCGTCCAAGCTCCTGTTCTCGTCTATCGACTTCGAGCTCTCGCAACAGAACAGCTTCTTCCTTTCTAGCGAGTTCAGCGTCTTTGGCATCGATGCTACTGTCCCTCATCACCACCTGCTCCTCACGATTCTGCAGGTCCAGCTCGCGGATGTCAAGTCTCGAGTCGGCCTCGTCAAAGTATGACATCTAAAAGTTCCGTTACGCGCACGTTGGTCAGCTGGTGAACACGGATTGAAATAAAGTATCAGAAGTTTTACTAACGACTGCATCCAAATCAATCCCGTCAGATCGTGATGACCCTGCATCGCTCTCGCCCTCACTAACAAGGGTGAATCCATCAGATGCTTCTTCGTCTCCCTGGTCTGTAGATTGGGGAGCATCGTGATCATTGTTCTGGTCAGGAGGACTGTGGCTTTCGGAGGGAAGAATATCCGAGTCGGATGAAAGAACGGAGGTCGTATTGATGTCCGAGGTGTCAGTGTACCACGATGGTCGAGGACCTATATCAATAAAGGAGCAGAAGTACCTTCGGTAAGTGGGCCATTCCCTTTCATTTCCCAGAATGAACGCTTACAGATTACAGTAATCGTCGGAGGACGACTCCATTCAACACCATCCATCTGGCATTTCTGAAATCTCCACTTTTCCTTCTCTTTCGCCAAACCAAAGTGTGCCGCTGCAACTCTGACCAATTCTCGAAACCTAGCTTTATGATCTGCCTCTACTTGCTCCTTTTCTCGATCATTCGTTGCCTCTTGCAAGCTACGTTCCAAGATGGTTTTGGAACAAGTGACGTAGGGGAAAAGCTGATATTCAATCTCGACCTTGAGGTCGATTAGCCATTTGTTAAAAGCTTCTTCGTGTTGAGTTACGGTTGTACTAGACGAGCCTCTTCCTGGCATAGACATGAAAGGGCCCCAAGTGGCCAGCTATGACCTTCGTGTATGGGTTCAAGGCTCAGTACCTGAGCTTTCTGGATTTGGATTGTCAACTGACGAGTCCTGAATTGGTATAGACTTTCTCAGTTATGGTCACTTAGAATTCGATTGGCTGTACATAATAAGTTACACAGCAATAAATCAGCCTGAGCTACCGCCACAGACCAACGACTTGGCTGCCATTTTTCAAAAAGTTGGTCGAAGGAGATAGTCTGCTTTGACCACTCGTAATAATTCTCGATCGATCATGATCGGTGAACCATTTGAGCTAGGACAAACAAAGAACAGGAGAAAATATGAGGGCGACTGGTTGGCATTGTTCAGCAGATCACGTTTCTTGCTGAATAATCTTCTCCTCGTTCCGAACCACCATGTCCTCCGACGCGTCACCGGCCACGCAACTTCTCTACGCTCCCAATGTCCAGCATAACACCCTTGTTCTCACCTCTATAAAATTTATTTCTTCCGCCTTTGCTGGAGCCGTCGCTGGAATCCTAGGTCTCACAAATTTCGCTGGGTTTGGTTTGTTCGCAGTCGCGATGCTCTGGGCTGCATTTTGCGTATATGTCGTTTGCTGCAATGGGAAGCCAGGAAACTACTTGTCCAGTGCAGTATTATCAGGAGCTGGAATTGATGGAAAAGGAAATGGGAATGGGAACGGTTGGCTGGAGCTGCTCAATCCAGGCTCGGATAACGCGTTTACGTTTGTCCTAGTGTGGACACTTTTCTATGGCGAGTTGTGATTGAACTTGGGCAAGAATCTTTACTTACAGCTCCCATTTTTTTTTTTTGTGGTGTTTTTTTCCAGGGATAGTGCATGGTAATTCAATCACAGTTTCTTCCCAGCTCGTCGTGTAGGCTCACCCTGTTTTTTTTTTTTTTTTTCCAGTTTATGATTGAACCTAAAAGATTCTGTTCCGCTCGTACTTCTCTGAAAATATATATCAATCCAATACTACATCAAACCCTAGATCAGGATAGTCCCCCTGGATTCGAGCGCTGCCTACATGTTAAGCGCAAAAGAAAAATTTTTCTTTTGTCTCCGTACCGAACATATTTCTGGACGCTGGAGGCTATGACCATCATACTGAAATTGAATCTAAAGCGTTGCCAAGGTATGAATGACGAACGGGAGGATGGATGCGCTAACGTCGGCCGCGGGCAGAATAAACGACATTTTAACAGATGCGATTCCTTCGGGAGTCGTTGTGTTTGTGTCATGGGTGGCGTCATGTTTAGATGCCGACATTTTGCAATTCAGATTGCCGACTCATTCGTTCCAGCGTAATCGGCTCACCGGGAAAAAAAGCGAAGGTACAGCCATCTAGTCCAACTTCGGAATAATAGAGAGAAAAAAAGATGGTACGATTTTCGAAGACTACGCGCCCTGTGAATAGTCATACTATGCCACGCTTTAGGACACAAATGCCCGCCAAATACAAACACCTTTTTTTAATGCTCTTTTTAGCGTTTTCGTATATATAAGGTCCAGTCGGATATCAGGCCGTCATCCAAAAATCCTGCTATGGTTCTATCACTCTCCGGACTTCTGGCAGCAGCCCTGGTCACGTCGGCCGCCGCATTTGACTTTGAAGCAGCCTGTAGTGGTATTGCCACTCAGGTTGCTTCCATCTCCAACACCACCGTGTTCCATACCGACATCGTTTCCGCTGGAACAAACTTGACGTTTCCCGACCAGGATCCGACATGCAGCGCGAGTCGATTCTCCCAAGTTGTCTTGGTCGATATGTGCAGAGTCACTCTCAATGTATCCACTTCGAGCAGTTCTGGTATTTTTATGGAGACTTGGCTTCCTAGGAACTGGACCGGAAGGTTCTTGAGCACCGGTAACGGTGGTCTGGGTGGATGTAAGTCATATTTTTGCATGCGTTTACCCATCGCGGCCCTAATCCCTTCCGCAGGCATCCAGTTTGAAGACATGGCCTATGCCACAGCTCTAGGATTCGCCACCGTAGGTGCAAACAATGGCCACAACGGAACGGGCGGAACGCTTCTGAACAATCCTGAAGTTTTGGCAGACTTTGTGTATCGATCGTAAGCTGACGCCTTAGACTATTGGTATGTACGGACTAACCAAAACCCATACGTCCATCTAGTATCCATACAAACGTTGTTGTAGGGAAGGAAATTACCGACGCATTCTATGGCTCGCCCCATAATACTTCGTATTACCTTGGGTGCTCCACCGGGGGTCGCCAAGGCTGGAAGATGGTACAGGACTTTCCGGAAGACTTTGACGGAGTCGTGGCAGGATCTCCTGCGATCAACTTTAATAACGTCATCAACTATGCTTCTCGCTTCCACAACATTCTCGGGAATGCATCTTCCCCCACCTTCATCACGTCCGACAAATGGCTCGGCTTGATCCATAATAACATCCTCGAGCAATGCGACACCATCGACGGAGTCACTGACGGTATTATTGAAGATCCCAACTTGTGCGATTACAAACCTGAAGAACTCATCTGCGAGCCTGGGACAAGTGATACCTCGAACTGCTTGACTGCTGAACAAGCCGGTGCAGTTCGAGCGGTTTTCAGTCCGATGTACGATACCCAGGGTCAGCTCATGTTCCCAAGGCAGCAGCCTGGAAGCGAGAATGCCGCGATCCTCAATGTCAGTTACGGCACAAACATATTCGCCTTTGCTCCAGTGAGTTGATTATGGGTATTTTTCGCTCAAGATGTCTGATTCTTATGTCTATCTGGCAGGACTGGTACCACTACGCCATCTTCGACCCATCGTTAGATCTTAACACGTTGAATTTGACGGACTTTGTCTTTGCGGAAAACTTGGACCCTTTCAACATCTCTACCTTCAAAGGCGACCTCTCAGCCTTCCAGAACCGAGGGAGCAAAGTCATCACGTATCACGGTCAAGCCGACATGATTATCTCTTCCACCGACACAGAGCTCTACTACCAACACGTCGCACAAACAATGGGTCTGCCACCTTCAGAAATCGATAAATTCATGCGCTTTTTCCGTATAAGCGGTATGAGCCACTGCTCACTCGCAAATGGACCAGGTGCATGGGAGATTGGTCAAACTCTCGCCGGTGTAGGCAATAATGTGACTTCGGAGACGCTCGATCCTGAACGAAATGTGTTGACGGCGATCGTAAGATGGGTAGAGGAAGGTGTTGCCCCCGAAACCATCTTGGGAACCAAGCTCGTGAATGATACACCTCAGTTGGGAGTAGAATTTAGTAGACGTCATTGTCGCTATCCGTTCAGGAATGTGTATAATGGGACTGGGGATAGTACACTCCCGGACAGTTGGTCGTGCCAATGATGACAGTAGTTACATCGTAAGCATAGGCTTTTCTGCCTTCTCTCTGTCGCTTACAATGTGTCGTTGGTATGGAGTACTTAGATCTTACGGGGTACTTAGAGCTTGTACGTATGTACTTGTTGGATATATATCTTCTCCCCTTTCTTCTATTCTCAATTTTGAATTATACTTAGTTTTATCTACCAGATAGAAAATCCCTACAAAAATTCCATCAAGACGTGGAATAAACTAGACCAGTTCACTGTAGTGTTATCGGTTCATCATCCGAATCTTCTCTTTTCATTGTATCCATTACTACCCATAATTCCCTCCTCTAGCTTTATACACTATACACCCGCCCATTTTTCCAACACCTACACCAAATTCGAAGGATACCCAAACTCTTCCAACCCAACAAAGTTCTCCTTGATACTCCTCGCACTAACGAATCTATAAAAGATACTCATACTTCCAGCCTTGTCATCG